>CM055199.1:7934752-8031682 GCA_029224185.1 Karalla daura | reverse complement strand
AAAAGGCCACTTGGTAGACGTTCGCGGGAGTGCGCGCTGCAATCGGGCGAACGATGCGCCGCTCGGTGTGAGTGTACACTTGTGGTGCCAGCTCCGGTGTCAGACCCTCTGAGGCGGGCACCGCCAATTACCGCTGGTGGTTGTGTGAAATCCTTCGCGGGGTGAGACGGCGAGCTCTCCTGACGGAGCCTGCGAACACCTCCGACCTGCAAAGCACAAGCGAGAAGTCTCCCCACCGCTTCGCGACAACATATTTGTCTGGGTGGAAACATGAATTGCATCTTTTTGGTTGTTGTTTAGCGTAAATTTGAAAGAAATTCCTCTCAAGTGCGCTAACTACCGCGCATAAGTGTGGCTCATTTGTGCCAAGGTCAGAATTCTTTTCACAACATCTCTCAAAAGAATGTCTCCGGATCAATGTTTTAACTTTTCATCTTATTAGAAAATCCTTTAGACAAGTTTTGATTCATGTCTGCAATGTCACCGGGGGGGAGAGAGTGAAGCAAAAAAGCCTCCCTCCAAACATAATAACAAAAAGCATGGCTTCTGTTTCTTTTCTGATAAGCGTCTTAAATACCAAACAGTTAGCTGCTTAATAACATTCACTGTAAACCATGCAGCCTGCCCAGCAGATCCACAAAGTAGGTAAAAAAAGAGGAAAAGTTAATTTCTTGGCTGAGTGATTCCATCGGTAGCTGCAGGGCAAAGTAGAAAGTGTTTCACTAAAGTAGCAATTGATTCTTCTATCAATCTGCGGCACGCGTGTGCTCTTCCAAGGAATGTATTAAATATGAAAATCATATCCCGTTATCATCTGTCTCCAGCTTTCAGCCCGGTAAGCTTCCCTTAATGAATGCTGCAGCCTGAGGGACATGCACACTGCCAGCCAATGGCTTGTATGCATAATGGAGTGACGGTACCATTTTGCTCATTACAATATCGACAGGCTGACGGGGGTTTTGCACACAGTTACAAGTGACTGCTCTAGACAGCATGCTCCAAGTTATTATGAGATGTCTTAGACATTTCATCTAAAAGAGCTTTAACTGCTTTAAGTGAAGGGAGAAAGCAGCTATGGGCTTGAACTACATCGCTTGTACAGATGCACCGGCTAGGATTAGACACCTGTGCTATTACAGATACACAGTTTAAATGTAGACTCCTCGACAGATTTACGAGGCATAATGTCTACTTCCCTTTGTTATTCGAAACCTGAAAACACAGCGTGATAGAAGTGAGATTTGCATAAACCTTGTAAACATTTCAAAAAAGAAGGATCCAACCTTCGAGGAAAAAAAACAAGTGGCATTTTACATACAAGAATAAACAGAAAATACACACAGGCAAACAACAAGGATTACGTAGTAAAACTGTGGAAGATGTGCATAAAATACATAATGCACAATCGTGTTGCTCCCTTGCATGGACATAGCAAATATTAGCACTACCTTTGCTGCGTCTTGCTCCAGTTTCCTCTTTCCTTCCATAAATCTGGAAATCTTTTTAACAAAGTCAGCCTGCAAAACAGATACATAGACGGATGGATAGAAAGACAACACGGAGCAAATGTGGAATTCCTTGCCACACTAATGTTATCGCAGTGACGCTCGGTATTGCTGCATATGGTGTGAAAAAAAGAAGAAACGAAAGCAAGACTGACAACGCAGAGCATCAGTCGATCGCAGTCAATTACGGCGGGTTTTCCCAAGTGACGGCCCTCCGTGTGACTGCTGACACCCTCCAGCATTTATCTGACCGGCCAGACAAACCGCCTTAATCCCGGCTCCAATTAAAAAAACCTAATGGCCTCTTTGAGCCCACTTGGATTGGATCAAAAACGCCAGGGTTTTTTTTCATCAAAACAATGGCGGCTTACAGGGGCCGACATTTTGAAAGTCCGCTTTCATAATTTCTCATTTGTCCAGGTTTTGCACCTGAATGCCGCGCGCGAGCAATGGCGGACATGACAGGCACGCGATTACCAATGCCGAGCAAAGCAGGAGCGGGGGCCACGCGCGCACGCCTGTTTTTGACTCCGGGCATCCCATCAGAGGAGTGATGCTTTTGACCGCAGCAACGGCCAGAAGAATGAGGGCAGAAACAAAGGGCGACAGGACTCCCGAAATAACAACAAACATGCAGGACTCATAAAAGCATCGAGAGCAAATAAACCGACTGCTTGAGGGGAGAGGATGACTAAACCTCTGGAGCACTTCAGAGTCTCTATATTGGGCAATTAACTCGGCGAGTCATAATTAGCCAATTTTGTTAATTTGATATTAAGCCGTCAAGCACTGTCGTTGAGTTTTAAGTGATAATCTGACGGGCTCATTGTTCTCTGCCTCGTTCATTTGCCTGTCGTGATAAACGGCGCGGTTTGAGTGTTTACTATTGTCAACATCAAGCAACCGCAAGCAAACGCTTCCACTCTGTTACATTTGCAGTCAGGCATTAAGGCAAATGCAACGTCGCAACGTGCGTCACCACTAAACGTACATCCCAAGAAAGGCACTTGAGTCCTGACAGGCCGTGATTTCATTGTTCTTATTATTAAGCCACGTGTGTTTTTTTCTCTCCCCCCTACAAACTACCACCGCTGAAAGTTAATTAACGCTGATTAAATTTGCTGAACTATTATAGAAAAATGTTAACCTCGGGGGAGGGAGCGCTTGCTTTTTACTAACTCCCCACAGTTTTAAAATGAGTCCATTGAACAACTGCCACACGTTTTGTGTGTGTGCGTGCGTGCGTGTGTGTGTACTCGTGTTTGTGAATGCGTCGCATACCTTTTGTTGTTGCAGGGGGCCACGGTCAGGTCTATATTCCTTCATGCTAATTTCTATGCACTCCACATCTCTCAGAAGCTCAAGGTTTCTCATTTTCGCTCGTGCCTCCCTGTCACAGATTTCCTTGAGATAGCTGCGCAGTTTGGAACACTTTATCTGTGAGCTGAAGGCAGTGAAGAACTATTATTGCAGAGGAATAATATCTAGGACCATTGTCAAAAAATAAGAGCCAGACTTCTCACAAGAAAAGGTTAAGCACAATATGTTTTAAATTTAAATCAGATTTTCATCTCTCGTATCATCGTCATCTCTGCGGCTTTGACCCGGAATGTTAATATTTATGAGAGTCGATTTAATGAAAACAGGATACCCTGCTCACATCCAGAGGTGCATTGTGCTTGTGACACACTCGAGAACTAGGGTGAAATATGTATTTACTCTATATTTCCCTTTCCAAAAGTAAAACTCTGCTAACATCACGCTGTATCTACTACACAAGTGTAATACATTAACAAGACTAATTTAACATACAGCACATCAATACCACTCACTTGACACAACTGAGGCTACCTTTGTTTTTAAGCTGTACTCTCAACTGTTGCTTTATCTTTCACAGTCTGGAACACATGGATATTTTGTCCTTCATTGCTGTAAGACCTCAGTTGTTTGTTTTGTTTTGTTTTTTTTCCTAATTTCTGGTGTTGGGACATGGAACTTAAATTTCCCCAAAGGAACAACAAAGTTTCTAATAGTGACGGACTTCGTATTTCAGTACATTTGGCATGAACACTCTATTCCATATCTACAGAGCGAGGACCGTCTCATCACTCGAGTCTCACAATTAAATTAACATTTAATGAGTGATGCAAAACGGTAAAACTTACATCCTTTGGTCGGATCTGGAGTAAGCAAATAGTTCCCTCTCCAGCTCCAGTCTCCGTTTCTCGCTGCACACAGGACAGAGGAGCCGTTATCCAATGCTAAGGTAATTAGCGGCTAATTATCAGCAATATTAGCGGCTGTTAATAACTCTGGTGTGTTAATACACGTATATAATATGTCCATTCAGCTATATTACAAGCGGAAATAGACTCAGCATCAGCCTCGGATAACGTCCGAGGTTATTATGCTCCGGGATAGATAGCTAGCTATGTAGCATGTAGCAGCTAGGCTGCTACCTCCGTGTTCTGCCCGGCAGAAGGAGGCTATCGCCGGGCTAGCGTATCAACTAAAGCTCGCGGTCTCAACCAGGCCTCGAAACCGCTAAATAGGGAGGGAAACTTACCTTTCGTGCATGTTTTGCTGTATCGATCTGATCTTCTGGTAATAGCTGCCCTCGCTACCAGCCATGTTGGTTGATTTTGGTGGATTTGGAGCTGCAGCGGAGCAGAAAGGAGGAAGAGGAGAAGGAGGAGGAGGTGTTTACATTGGTTACCATGACCACCACTTCCCACAAGCCCCTGCGGATAAACACAGACAGCACGTGGTGTGAGAAGCCTTGGTGCACTCCTGAAAAGGTAAAATTATAATTAAAAGAATAGACTTCTCGATACAAACGTGTTGAGTAAGAAAACTTCATATATATTTACTGAGACATAGAGTCTAATGAATAGGGAGTACGTACGTTGGAAGAGGTTTAAGTTAATTCAGAACAAATAACACAAATTACAATGTGATGGGAGTGACGCACCCATCCGTCTTTTTCAGCCCCAATACCGATACCAGGGCTTTGTCTACGGGTCTATACCCAATACTATTAACTGTACAAACTATATACTTTACCATATAAGCTATTTCTTTATTAGTCTCTTAATGAGGAAATTCTCAATTTGCAGCCCCATATTGCATAATTATTTCTTGCACATTTCGGATGTGGTACAGACAGGCAGATGGATAATTCCACTCTACAACACACTGAGCAAGTGGATGTATCATGTATACGTATTAGTGGCTGTGAGAACAGTTGAGAGAACACAGTGCAAAAAACTGCAGCATGAAAAATTGCAGATGACATATGTACAAAGAAAGCAGCAGTTGTACTAAGTGGTAATAAGAAGTTGTATTAATATAAGTTGACTAGTAGGCCTGTTGGAAGTCCTTGTATGACTTGTATTAAATATCTAATAAATAATGTGTGTGTGTGGCTTTCTAGATGTTTTTAGACAGTAATCAGGCGATCTTCTGCCTCTAAATGGTCATCAGATGATGAATGAATAATCCAGAGGGAGATGGGAACTCATAGTTTAGAAAACCAGGACTGTCTGTAACCTGACTGAGCTAAATACCAGGCATCAAAAGGCTTCCTTTGTCTTGGTTTGATAAGCTTCCCTCTCTATCAGATACAGATTGATGTCTCATTTGCTCAGATGGCCGCTGTATCATCCTCTGATCTTGTCTTGCATTATCAAAGTTCAGCACTGACAGCTATCATAATGTCATGTTTTGACTGCAGCAGCACATCGTCATCGTTTCCTCTTTTTTTTTTTTTGGTCAAAACCAAAACACTACATGTCCTTGCTGGGATTCTAAAATTGACAGCCCCTCCAAATACATACTCTAATCAAGCAATTTTCCCAATTCCAGTCCCATCAAATTGCTCTTTAGCAGTTGAACTGGGGAGTTTTGTTGTCCTTTTCTAATGCTAATCTGTCCTATTCAGCATCTCTCTATGAGGCTATTTGTTGTGAAATAAATCCCCTTGTTTGCCTCCTGCATGTATAATTGATATTGTTGCCAGGCTTTTTGTTTGTGCGGCAGAGAGCTGAAAGGCGGCGCTTTGGAGGTGATGAAGAAAATGGGACTTGCAACGTTGCTGCTCCAGCTGAGCTCAGCTGAGGTTGATGCCGGTGATCGACCTTTGTTAGATGCCATACCCTGCACTCATGATTATTTTCAGCTGATTATAGTTCCCAATATAGATATATTATGGTCCCTGTTTAACATACCTGTTTTGCTCTGTCTTGTTCTGTCTGTCAGGCAGAAAACTTACCATACCTGTCACTGGTACCATACCTGAGATGGCATCAAATGTACAGACCCTCCTATTGAGGTGGCTGGCCTGGACTCAAGTTGTGATTTAATGCATGCGGGTGAGTATGTTTTCAGTCACCTTGCACAGATAAATACATAGAACAAGTAACACGGCTGAGAAATGTCTTAAATCCGTCCTCACACTATGTTCTTATTTGTGTATCTTTTAAAAACTCCAGAAATTTGCACTCTACATTGAATTATCTGCTGTGCAGTTCCCTCTTAGTTAGAAATGTATATGGGCAAAATGGTGACGAATGAGAAACGTTTTTGATGATAGTATGGCCATAGTCTTTGCAAGTGTTTATCAGTAAAAACAAAAAAGCGCCATGCATACATTTTCCAAATCTTACCGCACGAATGGCTGCGCTGAAAATATTATTTTCCCTATTTGTAGCTCCATAAAGTGTTTCTGTGCCATTTCCGCCTGCTGCTCCTCTGAAGACATACAATGTGTATGGCCATTGATATGCCCTAACAGAGGTCACAATTTGCATGAGAATTAACAGCTAGTAAATTAAATTGATATTCAGTGCACATCGCCGTTGAATCCGTCAGACCTTTGTTCCCCTGCCTGGCAGAGCCCATGTTCAGCCCCTAGCTAGTCAGAAACATCTGTGCAGTTAATAATTTGATAAACAGCTTACACGAATGCTAAATTATCTTCTCCACCCCCTCCCTTTTTTCTTCCTCCCCTTGTGTGGGACTTGGAACAGTTGGCTCACCTCTCTGTGGTGTTGGGTTTATCTTTCTTTTGTGGCTGTTCTTCCACAGCTCTGGTTTTCATGGCCCTCCCTTCACTCCTTTCACTATCACTTAGATACTGAAGCAGTGTTTGGGGTTAATGCAAATCCTCAACTCTCATCTGTGAAGAGAGGAGGGAAAAAAAGGCCCAGGAGTTGCCTATTGTGGCAAGTTTAAAATGAACTTTGTCTGAACATTTGTTATTCCTTCGTGGCTCCGTCGGGATAGCATTTCCCAAAAATGTTGAAGGAGAATTGTGACATTTATCAACACATTTTAACATTTACAATGCCATTGTGGGTTCCATTTAGTTAAAGCCTATTGTTTGCCCTGAACTCAGGTGACTGCCTGTGAAATTGCAAATTAAGGTCTGACATATTTTTTTCCAAAGAGCATTCTACATCAGAGTGCAAAAGCTTTCAAGTTTCACGTGTTAATTCAATGGTCACTCGTTTCTATAATTGGCTCATACCACTAGCGGAAGAGATTTGACCGGGCTTTTGTAATCGTTTCAAAAAGTAGCCACTTGTAGTTGGCACAGGTACAGTTTGATTTTCACAAAGTTATATTAAAAAGATTAAATGTGTCCCGATGATGATATTAGTAGTATCTGTTCAAAACCAGGTCTGATTAAATTTTAAAACAGAATCAGAACGTCCCAGTCCAATCTTTGTGTTTGTGCGTGCGTGCGTGTGTGCGCACGTGTGTGTGCGTGTGCGTTTGCATGCGCCTGCATGCCGGCATGGCTTTACTTGCGTGTCTGTGTTTTGTGAGAACGTTTTTGTCTATGAGAGGACAGCAATTAGTTAAGTGCTATCAAGTGGATGAAAAGCTGCAACAAATCCCCTTTTTCATGGAAAAGAAAGCAGGCAAAATAGAAAAGGATGGAGAGGAACTCGCTTCCAATGTTTGCTTTTTTACATTTTCAGAAGAAATTGCGCAAGTGGCCGTGCCAAGTGGTATTGAAGACGCGCTGTGGAGGTTTCTGTTGCCGCGAGTCATTTTGCCCAGCTTTATTTTGGTCTGCAGGTGTTATCTCTTCGCCTACTAAGGATGAGTGCAGAGATCAGATTCACCATGATGCTGCACTTGTTAGGCATTTGAATAAACATCAGGGCAGTCTCGAGTGCTGTCTGAGAGCACAATGCTTCAGTGTGGTTTTGAACAAAGACTCCCAGGTCTAATGACACTGGCCTGTTGTTAGCGCGTGCATGCCCTGTGATGTCGTAGTTTGCAGACTGGATTCATTCTCGGCAACCCCCCCCCCCCCCATCCTTTTTTTTTCTTTTTGGATTCATTCCCTTGGGCGTCTGCCTCGAGTCTCATGTGGATCCTTTCCAATCATTGCCACATGCTCACGGCACACGTCGCACATCCTCTCAGAGAGCGAGAGAGACAGGAAGGAGAGGATCATCTCTCCGTGTGACAAGTGACTGTGAGCCTGGAGTTTGACCGACAGCTGATAGCAGGGGCGCTGAGGTACACAGCAGCGTGTGTGGCTGTGGGATGATGGGAGTCCTGTGGACTGAGGTGTGTGTGGGTCAGGCGTCTGACAGCTAGCCCTCCATGTTTTCCCCTGTAGTGCCTGTGGTTGGCAACACTGATCCCTGACCTGCTTTATACCTAACCAGTCTCGCAGGTGTCCGCTGGTGCCTACCCTAGCCTGGACATCTCTCCAGTCACCGCAGGACACAAACACACCACTCACGCCGATTTAGAGTCCCCAGTTGTTCCAAATATGCAAAGTCCACACAGAAAGGCACCAACTTGGCCCCGAACCGGCAACCCTCTCACTGTTCAGCAACATTGTTATTCACAGAGCCGCAGAGGTAGCTCTAGGTCTTCCTTTGTGAAGGCGGGCATCATGAGAGGCCGTTTCATAACCACACTTGAAGATACATTCAAAGTTCTTGAAATTCTGCCGACTGAATGTCTTCAATCAATGATAAATCTCTTGAGCCCTTCCTGCTATGAAATACCATCTCGGCAGACAAAGAGTGATTTTGCACACATTAAGAGGACACGAAATTATCTTTCGATCGGGCAAAACTCCAAAGTGAAAATCGGAACAGGTGTCTGCACCTCACCAAGCTGACACAGATAACGCCTGCCGTTTGAAGAAGTATAGAACATGTCGTGCACCTTACTTATTAATTCATAGTGTAGATGTAATTTGTTTCATTTACAATAATCAGTGGTTAGCCCTGCCAGAAGGTTGCCAGTTAAAATCCAAAAAGATTTTTTTTTTAGGTCAGTTGGACACCAAGTACTAGTAGACCCCCCACAGTAAGACGATGGATGGGTTGCACAAACCGTTGCACAAATGTCCCATATACAAAAGCACTTGTGACGGACATACTATTTTTTTTTTTTTCAATGAAGCATTTTACCAATATCTGTGAATATGAGTCAGAGGAGTCAGAATTGACAACTAGTTGCAGAAGAACAGCTCATTATATGAGCACCTCTTCCTACACCCAAAGAGCCAATCCAATCCTGGATGGCCCATTTGACCTCCTCCTCCAGTATAGGCCCACGGGGCATATGTCACATACACATTAAGGCATTAGGAAAGGCTTTATTTGTTTGCGTGAGGGGCATCCTCTCCTATCTCCTCTGCGGGTCACACTCGGGTTGACACTGCTACTGGGTCTCGTTGTGCTTATGTGGGTTTAGTCTTCCAGGTCAAATTATCCTTCGATTTGAACTGAAATTGGGAGCGGCAGAGGCAAGGATCAGCCCGGGCCCCGGCCCACTCCGCTGTATTAAGCCATCACGGTGTTGTAAGGCGAGCTCATATAATGAACCCTGTCACCGCTACGGCTGCACCAATATCCGCACAACACAGTGTGCATATTGATTGCAGATTGTGAGTGCATGTGTGTGCATTTATGTAATGTATGTGTGCATGCCCGCGCCTCGCCAGCTCACCTTTTTCGAGCGCGGAGCAAGGGAATCGTGTTACTCTCTGACTGATTAGAAAGCTCATGCATAGGAAATCACGACAGAGACACTGCTCCCCATCTGCCCGCAGTGCAGGTGAAAACAATTTACACATTGGCAGGCTAATGGATACATTCATAGGGAGCACAGACATAGGGAGAGAGGGATCGAGGGGGAGAGGGAGAGAAAAACGCAGCGAGGAAAGGAGAGGGCTTGTAATGGGCTCAGGCCGATGCAGGCCAGTGGCCCTGCTCATGCGGCCAAGCCAGATAGCAGCGTATCAGATAACACATAATCACCGGGGTCAGGGACTAATGAATGCGGTCGTGGCCCGCCAGAGCAGGCTTTTGCCCGCGCTAAAGACACTTGTAAACAATTCGGCTGGGTGAAACATGGCAATAATATGTTGATTCAGCAGGTAATGAGGTTCTCCCTGAATCAATACCCCCGGCTAACCCTTCTCCCAGGTGAGCCAGTGAAGAGCAGCCTGCCAGGTTGGTGCGCGCACACCTCTGCCGATGACCTTTCCGTGGCAGTAAGGACACGAGGCAGTCTGAAGAGGACTATTCTCGTATTGCACAAGGCGCTGAGTGTCAGAACTTTCATTCGCAGCAAGCAAATGAACAGGCGGGAGCTGCATGCTAATGAGTGGCAGGCTATTTTCCACCTTTTTTATCTGCACATTATGCTCTTGACTTTGGAGAAGGTGGGAATTAGGTTGGACCTCAGTGTCAGGCTGCCTGATGGCTCCGCTCAGGAAAAACTGGTAATTGAAGCCGATGGCTGCCGCGGAGGAGGTCTGAATTTGGAAATAAACAGTTTCAAGCACTGCACGTCATTTCTAGAGAGATGACAGGGGGAATGGAAATGAGCTGTCTGGATCTAATGTGCTTTCACAGCGGGGAAAAAACGGGGGCCATCTTTCAGATAACAATTCCACTCATTAGGACTTCAGTGCCACGGAAATGACAAGAGACCAAGTTGCTAAATTCGGAGAGGGCAATTAGAAAATTCTGGCATCCAGACGAACCGAGCAAACAAGGACACATGGCACCGAATTACACATTCTATACGGTGGCGGGCCGCGCGTGAGATACATCTCGTAGCAGGGGGGGGCGAGGGGAGGGCAAGCAGTTAATAGCCTCGTAGCGGCTAATTCTCGTGGCGGTGGCGGCTCCTTCATTATTGCTCACGTATTAGCGCGGTGGGGGAGGGGGCCGATCGATTCCCCCGCGACCGGCAAAGCGTGCGATGGATGTTTACCTCCGCGCTCGCCGAAGGGGAAGATTGAAAGTTTCACGCCGGAGAGCCGCTTTGCGTGGTGCGGCCCTCGCGCGCTGCAACAATCACAGACGCCTGAACGGCAAGGGAAGAGCAAGACGACCACGCTAATAAACTGATTTTTTTTCAAAATTCTTGTCTTTTCTGGTGTGTTCTGGTGTGCTGCAATTTTGCCCCCCCCCCCCCCCCCCCCCCGCGCTGTGCCCCCCCCCCCCCCCCGCGGCCATCGCCAGCCTCTCGCGCGCTCTCCTGCAGGAGCCGCTCCCTCTCCCTGCTTCAATTTCCAGAGGATTACCGGCGACAATACGTTTCCCCGGCACGCAAAGTTCCTCCGGTCCGCGCTGCCCCACCACAACGCTTCCCCCGGTCGCTCGAACAAAAGCCCCCACCACCGCCACCACCGCCCAAAAAAAAGGAAAAAAATCCCCCCAAAAACACAACAAGGGCAGAGAATCTGTTCCCGCGCTTTCAGCCGACACTCGGGGTTAATCGGAGACGCCTTTTGATGCGGCGTGTAAGCGAAGTAAATAACTAAAAAAAAAATGCAACCTTCTGTGGCCGCGGCACGCAACCTTGATGTGGCAGGCTCGGCGACCACGGGGGTTTCTTAGGCTCCGATAGCCTCCATGCTCATGAATAAAACAGGGGGTTTAGGGGGCTTCCTGTGCAGCTAATTCACAGTGCCGAGCTTCCAATCTGTTTTTATGGTACTTGGGCGGAACAATTTCTCTCTCTCCCCCCGCCCGCCCCCCCCCCCCCCCCCGCCCGCTCCAGGGCTGCGTACGGCCAGAGAGCGGATTCTCGGCGGCTCGCGCGGGGATAGCAATTTGCCCGTAATCAGTCATTGTGCGCCGGTGAGTTCGGCGCGAGCCGAGACGTATGAGACGTCGCCGCGTTTCTTTCAATTTTATGCAAATAAACAGAGCGGCGTAGCTTCTGAGATTGCCCTCCGTTCCTCACGGCGGGAAGTGCCTGCTGGCATGTGTGTGTGCGTTTCTTTAGCTCGCGCGTTAGCAACGGGCTAATGTCGTCACGCGGCGGCCGCGTGTTCGACGCTGGTCACGGGGACCAGTCGCCCGTACTGGGAGTGAAACCAGCGCGCGGCGCTCCCTCCCGCCTTCGCCTCGCCGTCCGTCACCGCAATTAGTCATGGGCGACGGCGTGCTCCGCCTCGCGAGCCCTGTTTGCAGACTCATTAGCGGGCCCCGCTGGCTCTTCCCCCGCGCTGAGAGGAAGTCAAACAAAGCGCCACTCACGCGCGGCCCCTCCGCGCCGGCAACGGGCTCCAGACCCGCCGCCCGACGCTGGGAAGTGAAGGGCCTGCGACAACACGACCGCCGCGACGCCCTCCACTCTCGCCGCCGCGCCTCTCCGTACCCGGTTCCACCTATACCCGTGTGCAGAGTGTGGAGTGGAGCTCACCTTCGTGAAATGCTCTGTGACAGTCAATAATAAACGGCGATTTTCAGTGGCGTGTTTGTCGAGACGGATGCGCCCGGGCCGCTGTAAACACAGAGGTGGACGCGCATATATCGATACGGTTTGTGTGGGCGCACGCGCACACACACGCACGCACGCACGCAGACAAGAGGCAGAGGAGACCTAATTAAATGCAGACAGTGGCTGTGTGGACCGGCGTACAGTGGAGCCGGGCCCCAAGCTGCCACAGCAACAGTTCATCTCGGCCAATTAGATGTGGCATCAAAGCAGGGGCGGCCGCGAAGCGGTGGGTTCACAGGCGACATTGTTGTGTGCGTGGTCAGCAATCAGCGGCGTCCCCCGCTGGGATCTGCCGCCGCTGAAGCCGCAGAGAGAGTCACCTGACAACAGCCAGTGCGGCGGAGGCCTGCCTGCCCCGCTGTGTGATCTTCTCCTAATGTGCATGTGACTGAACCGCGGGCCTCCGGGATGCAAGTAATGCGATGCTGAAAAAAAAGATATATCCGAACCCCCACCAAGTTTTCTGGCCATTGGTCCTCTTTCAGTTGGAATATGTGCGTGTGTGTGTGCGTTTGATCACTGCTGCACCTAGGAGCGATGCAACCAAACTAAACATGAAAAGTAACTACTTTTGCACAAGGAATCGGCACCGCAAAGCTGCCGAATCCCGCAGCAAGTTTGCTGTGCGCCTCCCCTCCCGCCCGCTCGGGTCATCAGAGAGACTCCCAGTGATTAGCCCTCCTGGCACGAGGCATCACATCCGCATTTTCTGATTCAGCAGGCCTAATTTACATTGTTAATTTTCCCAGTGCGTTCCCAGAGAAAATTACCCTCCAAAGGTAGAAAAAGGCGTCGTCTTTCTCCACCTTTTGTGCCCGTGTACAATCCGGGGTTGATTTGCCCTCGTATAGGTAACGACACGATGCCTTGTACCCACTTTTTTGCCGCAAAATGGGACGCATTACCGGAGATCTCGCTGATTCTCCGGCACTTATGTCTCAGTGGTCAGCCCTGTCTGATGTAGAGACGGGAGATCCTGTTAGAGCCACCGGAGCGGGGAGAACGACAGTGCAGAGGAGCGTAGTTGAGAGCGCGTCCAATGTTTAACCTGTTGGACGGGCACAGGTACATCGAGTCCCCTGGTCGTCTCTGAGAGCGAGCGGCGGCGGCGGCGGCGGCGGCCGAGCGGCCTCTCTACTCGACCCCAAAGCTGTGAGTGAGGCGGGAGTCAGCCCGGGATGGGCTTCCCGGGATTAGGAGGGGGTCGGGGCTAGAGTGCTGCCACTCTCCCTCTCAGCAGCCGAGCCACAGCTCCCTCATTATACCTGAGGAGCCAAAACAATACCCATGGTGCACTGGGGCATCTGGGACAGGCCCAGCCCTTGCACCATACGGGGCGGGCTTCCACAGCGGCGACCGGGAACAAGCAGCATCGCCATTGTCCCTCAGCCTCGGCATGGCGCAGAGTTCATAATTGTTTTTCAATATGTAAACTTATGAGAGCACTTGAGAACACACACTCTTGTTGTCTTGACTCTGCCACTTCAGCCTCCTTGTGGATGTGTCTGTTGTAGGCCACGAAGTGTATTTCAGCGTTGACCTCGCCTTCGCAACACGTAAAGGCATCCATTAACCAATCACATCAATAGGCCCCGCTAATTTATGTATATTTATTTATATATATATATTTCTTCCTTTGCCTCGGCGAAACATAATTACAGATTATGTAATGTTTATGCCTGCCATGTTGATTACTGTCCGGTGTTTGAAAGGCTGCAGTTCTTAGTGAATTAGGGAATGATTAGTGCGCGGCAAATCTACTTCATTCTGAATATGTTAATTAACGGCCCGTGTGGTGGGTGCAGTGGTTAAAAGCACTAGTAACTTCACACAAGCTTCAAATGTAACCACACTCTAAATTGCTCGCCGTGGTTTTCTTCTAAAGGCTATATTTAATTAAATGTCATGCAGCAGTCATTCCGGGGCTAATGGAACTTATATTGTATGTAAGAGATCTGGTGAGAAGTCACTTAACCGTCCATTACGACCACGGTTTCAGTTCCATAGCAGCGTTTTCTTGACACATGTAAATGATGGGGATTAAATTATTAGTCTAATGCAATTTAGCCGGGAAGTGAGGAGTCTTTTGCGACCCGGTGTTTTGGATTTCATTGATCACTCCCGTTTGTGTCCTTTGCTCTATTTCCGTTATTACCTGCTCTGAGGTCACATATGATTGAATTTGTGCAGCCTTTTGAGTACTTTTTTTTTTTTTTTCTCCCCCCACAACAGTTCAGATTCAGTCACAGATGAGGACCAGAGCTTTTGTTAAACCCACAGTGTGAAAACACAAGACCAATCCAGTAAGATTGAGTGGCTCTTCAGGACCACTAACAGAGCACAGAGCCACCTAGTGTTAGCTCTCGACACACGCCAAAGGCTCCTCTGGCAGCCCCAGGTACGCCGTTGTCACTGGGAAGGGCTGGAAACACACACACACACCGGGCTAAAGTGTGTGACGGCACATATGGGCTCGCCGGCGGAACATCACCGTGGAGAGAATCCCATCCCATTGCGGCGTCGCAGCGCGGCGAGCCACATTGGGCAACACGTGCACTTTACTCCAACGGGGGTGTCGCGGGACGGCGTTGTGACACTGCGAGGCTTAAGTGCAGAATTTCAACTTTGGAATAGTTTTGAGTGCAACGGCAAACATTCCCACTCGATTGCGGGAAGCGGCTCCCACAGTAGTGGAGCGGGGTTTCCTCATATCTTGGCTAAGGGTGCCCCCATCTGGCCGACAGCTCACAGATGCTCGGGGATGGAGCGTGGCCGCTCGGCTGCTCCTTTTGGTTCCTCCCCTCTCGCTTCTCACCCCTCGCGCTGAAAAGCCGCCGACGGAGGCTGCGACGCTGTCACACAACGTGGGCTGAGAATGTAAAGCGGACGTGGCGATTTTGCGTAGCATGACATAATTAATCGCTCTGGATGTGCGACGATTTGTGTTTGTAATTGAGGAATTCAAGGGGACAGAAAACAATCTGGAGATGTACTTTTGTCACCGGAACATGAAACGTTTGAGATCCAAAAATGTCCCTGTTACACACAGGCAATCGTGTGCGCACACACACACACAGGCACACACATACGCACGCCCTCGGGGTCCCTGCAGCAACAGTTGTTTTGGGGCCGTCGGACGGCGTTGGGGGGGAAATGAGGGCGGTGTAATTTCCAGCCCATTTCCCTGTGCGCGGCCGCTGGGCGCTGGCCGCCGTTCATCAGTATGGAAGTCCATGAGGTGAGGAGAAATTGTAATGATGGACACTGAGCGGCAGGAATCAGCTGCTCAATAAGCCCTCCTAATTGCTTAGCAACAGTGTTCCAGGGTCTCTCATTTGAGATCAAGAGTTTAGTGGACTGAAGACTCCGCTTTGGAGAAATAGAGCTTGTGCCATTCGATAAGACGGCGGAGAAATGGGCTCTATCTTCTACTTCCTTTGTGCCCTCCCTCCCATTCCTCCACCCCCTCTTCTCTCTCTCCTCTTTCTCTCTCGTCTCTCTCCCACTGACCCCCCCCCCCCCTCCCACCCAACCGCCCACCCCCCCGCCCCCCCTCCCTCCGCCACCCAACCCTTTCCTACCGGGATGATTATGTTACTTTCAACTGCATGATGTATTCAGTTCACTAGATTATTTTCTGTCATCTCAGTTAATTGAATTCTGTCCATCACATATAGATGTTTTCACATTTGCATAAAGGTTAGAGTGGTGAAGAGTGTCAAACTTCAATTTAGACAATGTCACTCAAATAAATATACCGGCCTCTTTTCCTCTTCCACCTCCCTCGCCAGCGCTGCCGAGGTGGGTATTTACGGATCCTGTCTGAATTTAAATAGATCTGTATTCCTGCGACGTGCCGGCTCATATACATGTAAATATGAATATGAAAATGACCGCATGGCTCCGTGACATGGCGCACGTGACTGCCGCGAATCTCCCCGGCAATCTGCACGCTGCCGCGTGTGCGCGCGTGGCTCGTGTGCAGCCCACACGCGTGTCCGTCCGCATGGCTGGCTGGTGACACAGACGGTACGTGGGCATCACTTTCCCCTACAGAGGCTCTCAGCGAGCACTTCCTCCTACTCCTGCTACTTATTGTCAAGTGCCTCTAACGTCCAGCCTACAACTGCCGTGCGAAAATGTAGGCTCCGCCGTGGGAGGAGCGCGTCGGAACGGGGACCTACCCCACCTGAGCGTGGCGTGCGAACGGGGCCCGGCGGGGAGGCGCAAGGCGCGCACGTTCGCTTTACATGCGTCCTCCATTGAGATTTTAAAGCAGTTCCTCCGTGGCAGGCAATCTGTTAAATGGCAGCGGCAGACAGAGGGAAATGGAGCATAATAACATGTCACCACACAAGGAAACGTAGCAAAGTGGGAGGGGGCGGGGGGGGGGGGGGCATGTTGGGGGCGAGCGGACTTCTCTGACGGACAAGAAGACCTGCGCCAATTCACATTTAATAAGTGTCCCGGAATATCCAATTATGTTTGCTTTTGAAAATTGATTCATGTGTCTTTAGCGGCAATTTTCACATTAGCCTCTTTCAAATAAACATCTATTAGGTTTATGTATCGCGTTGGCATGAGGCGACAGCATGCAGCCCGGCCTAAAATAAGTCTGTGTCAGTTCGTCAATAAATGGGAGTGCGAAGACGACGGACAGATTAGAGTGCTTATCTCCTTTCATCAACTCTGAATGCCGGCTGAATTGAAGGTCAATATCTGGGGATTCTCCAAGCCGAGCAGATGTCTGGAGAGTATGGATTGGCTGGTGCTTGCAGCTCCTCTGTCCGTCTTTGTGGGCAGGCCAGGGCCAATTTCAAATGTGTCACAGCTGCATTTGAGCCAATAGTTACCTGGACAAAACCACTATACATTATACTACATTCCTCTTTAAGGCTCCTTCCCCCACCGCTCTCTTCTTCATCCTCCTTTCTTCCCCTGCCGCCTCAGAGTCCTCTCTGTTAGTCGAGATATGTCACATTGTGGGCTTTGTCACGCCTTGTGACACATGGTGTGAGTTATCTGTGGAGACTTGGGAAAATGTCTGCCCGAGAGACAAGCAAAGGTGGGTTATTATTTATGATAACATGAAAGACAATTGTGTGCCGGTATTGACTGGGAGATTTGCGATCTTTTTTTTTTTTTCTCTCTTTTTTTTCAGGAACAGATGCGGGCAGAGGCTCGGCAATGGAAAACATACAAATAGGGGGAAAGTACAGAAGGTGAAAGCATCTTTTCAATGGGCCATCTGTTTACAGCCATTTTCAAGGTTTCTCATTATTGATTACATCTCTGTTTCTCCTTCCAGAGACGCAGTCAAAAACTGTAGATAAAGAACTATTTAAAACTTACTCAGCCAGCATGCAACTCTATCTTGCTTCCTTCCTTTCTTTCCCCTGGTCTCATTGAATGCAGAGGTTTTCTTGCCGGGGAAGGGACAGTGAAAGCCCGATAGGCTGTGGACGGGGCAGATGGCGCTCCGCTCTCGCCTCCCGCTCCCAGTGTTTGTGTTTGAGCTTAGCTCTAAAATCACACGCACACACAAAACAGTAGATGAAACAACATCGGCACTCGTGTGGTGCCGCACATGCGTACGCAGAATGTGTGCACATGTGTGTGTGTGTGTGCGTGTGTGTGTGCAGCTGAAGTTGGTTCCGAGGCTGTGGAGGTGGCGCTTGTGCATTGAAGGGTCTTGTCCAGTGTGTCAGAGGGCCCTTTCGGCTACTCTCTTCTCAGACAAAGCCTTGGTGAAGGGGCTCACTCCAACAGGACATGGCTGCTGGGGGGAGAGAGCAGCAGTACTCCAGACCTACTCGCCTGCAGGAGGAGGCTATCTCAGCCACCTAGTCCACTCCTCGGGCTGGCCGATACCCTCCTCCTCCTCCTCCTCCTCCTCCTCCTGCACCACCACCACCACCACCACCCACAGGGAAGGCCATATCTGACCTTATCTCAGTATGTGCGCAGCTGTCTGGCAACGCACACTGCTGGGGCCACGGCAAACAACCTTTCCACGGAAAGTGTAAGGAAATCACAAAAATTGGCAGCACTTAAATGTGTACACTGCCGCGCCTGTCTCCAATCTGGATACGACGGAGGAAACGGAATCGCGCAATCACTCGGCGCATGAATTTTCCCTGCGAACGCTGAATGGGATAAACAAAATTGTAAATAAGACGTGAATTTATTTTTTTTTGTACTTGAAATTAAACCCGGCGAGAAATTCATACACTTCTGCCATACTGAATAAAGAGAAAGCGCCTGCTGAGTATTACAAGGAAATGAATGGCTGGCTTTATTTGGGTACGCATCTGTAATGTTATTGTGGGCATTTTTATTCATGCAGGCAAAGTTGTGAGCTCACCCTTGGCTTTTATTTACATGGTAGTCTTTCGTCTGCTCAACGGGAGAGCCTAGCTAGCTGTAGATAGGTCCTTTCAGATACTTACAAAGGCCGCTTCAGCAGCTTTTTGTTGCAGTAACTACCTCTTTCTTCCTCACATTTCAAATATCTTTGGTTCAAACCTGGTGGCCTTGATGAACAAGGTCTATGGAATCAATCAACTGCTTCTCTTAGAAGATCTTAACATGGTTTAATGTTGGCCTTGCCACATTGTCCTTTTGAGATATAAACCTCATCCAACTTACGCCTGAGATCCAAGTTTCTTTTCTGAGGGGTCTTTTTGTGTAGAGTGGATTTCAGAGAGGCCTCGGTGTGGGTGGGGTGAGTGGGGGGGGGGGGGGGGGGCACAACCAGAGACAAGCAAGGCTGAGGCATATTGTTCTCGCTAATAATGAATGACAGCATACCTCAAGTATTTTTTGTGAGTCATTTATTCACCACCATCAAAGAAAGAAAAAAATCAGTCAACTTTCCTTTATGTTGAAGTTTTCACACAAAACATGGACGCCTCTCATCGTACACATATCCCGTGACACTGACCAGGATTGGCTAATTGCACCCATCGCTTCCTGCTCAGTGTAACATGTCCAGCGTCGCCACTGTCACAAAGAGATCATTACTGTCTGTGCTAACAAATAACACCTGTGTTGTCCCTCTCTGTTTTGTCATGTGCGGCATGAAGCAGTGTTATTGAAGCAGACAGCTATTCACGGTGGACATATGTGCGACGCGCCATAAGCGTCTACAGCCTCTCCTAGCTTCAGTAAAACGGCAACATCTGCCTTCAGGTTTTATAGCCCGCAACATATGTCCCTTCTTTGGCGACAAAGCTGGCTAAGTCTCTCATGCTGTTCCTGTCCCCTAGTCCAAACATACATCTTTAGATACCTGTCAGCCTTTATTATTCCGTCCTGTCGCTGGAGATAAGGGAAGTTAAAGTTTAATGAAATGCAGCCCGGCTACAGAGGCCTGGCTTTTATAATTTGTCACAGGCTGGGCGCTGGGAGCCCACTGCTATGTAAACACCGAGGCAGTGGTCACGGCCATTACTTGTAAATGACGGAACATGGACCGAGTGGCAGAAATGTCGCTCTGCGCCAGCCATTTTCCTGTTGTTGCCATGGGCGGCGCAGTGTTTCCCCATAAACCAAGACGGAGACATCAAAATCTGAAAAACACAAATTCTAATAAAGCCGGCCGGTAATGTGTTCACAGCAAAATTGCCCGCAGAAAGTATCCAAATGCAGTCATTCCCCGTCTGTATTTTCACATAAAATTGATAGCCAGCATGTCTCTCAGGCTGTGTTGTGCAGCCTCGCAGTAGGTGTGACAAGCGAGGCTTCCAGTCGCTGGGCTCTCTGTGGCTGTGGCCAACATATCACAGTGGGGCCCGGGGTAGAAAAGAGAAGCTCTCGCCTGTCACACACTAGGGCCACAGCGCTACTTACACTGTGTCCACCTGTATAACCCTAATGGTAATTAGAGATAGGCCTGGCAAGCCTCCGGCTATGATGGTCAAGGAGCTGTGATGCACTTTTTATCACTGGACTGAAGTGTTTTGTAGCTAACTGCCTTCAAGTATCAGTAGATTAAGTGTTTTGTCACCATTCCCATAAGGGAGAAATCTCAAGGTTTTATACAGATGAAGTAAAGAGAGCATTTCATCCATCTGTCTGTGTTACGGTTTCGTCCTGTCACTCAAACAGCCCTCATTTAAAAGGTAATCAGCGACGCGGCTCATTTGGCCGTGGACGCGGTGCGGCGCAGTGTGACCTGAGCCAGAGGGACCGTCCCTCTCTGCCGGTTTGTTCTGCACTAGAAGAAACTCTAGGAAACAGCTTATTCTGCCACTTCCACTTTGAGCTCCATTAGCCCAGGCTGCAGTCAAGCTGAGAGCGGGGGTCCGCGCACCGAAACACGTTCGCCGTACACACTTCAGCAGCAGCTGATGTCTTAATACAGGCAGGATCTAATTTAGCTGATCCTCTGACATTTATCCTTTAGGTAAACTCCAGCCCTCCCCTCTCAGTCCCATGCAGTCGCGCCCGTGCCAACAAACCAGCACGGGCATATTTTAGAGCGGCCGCCTCCCGACTCAGAGCGCCCTCGGGGACACTCAGCATCTCATCTCTGGTTTCTAGTAAAACACCCCACATTTGATTTTTTCTTTTTTTTTTTCTCGGGCCCTGATCAGGCACAGGGAGTTAACTGAGAGTAGAGAGCACTTTAGGGTTTATTCTTAGCTGCGGCCATTTGCAGGTGGTGCGGAGATTGATGGGCAACAGTACACAACAACATATGCCCTCACTTATGGCAAGGCGCGCCGACAAAGCTGTTGAACAGACATGCGCAAGTACATTCAGAGGTGGTGTGTGTGTGTGCGTGAGAGAGAGAGAGAGAGAGAGAGACAGAGGTGGGGGGGCCAGTGGGGGCTACAATCAGTAGCTCTGTGACAAGGGAGGGAGGTGGTGGCTAGCAGGAGGGACAGAGGGACAGGAGTGATAACAGATTGAGCGACTCTGATAAACTCTCCTCTAATGGCTCTGCCTGTCCCTCTCCCCCTCTTTCACTGGCGGCGGATTAGAAACCTGGATAAGGAGAAGCAAACACTGGCAGCTTCTCTGAGTAAGCAACAGAGAGAGGGAAGCAGAGGAAGATAGAGAGAATGAGGGAGGGAGATGGGAGGAGGAGAGACATGAGGAGAATGAAGGACAGAGGGAGAGAAGCAGAGTGGGAAGGGAGCCGGAGAGGATATTCAAGGAGTGGCACTTACCCGCAGCCATCCATCGTTCCTCTACCACCAGCGCCCCCCCCCCACCACCACCACCACCACCACCGAATACACGCACACACACACACACACTACCTCCACGATCCCCTTGTAGCCTCCCGCTTTATTTTTGCCTCCTCGGCCCTCGACGATGCAGTAACCGCTTACGGAGCACTGGAACCGCTCCCTGAGCCTGGAGTCGATGATGGGTTCAAGTGGCGGGTTGCAGGAGGTGTCAAACACGGCCTAATTCTGTGTGGTTAACGGCTAGGCGTGACACGTGCAGGACAGTGTAAACATGGATTAGGTTGATGTCTCAATCACAGCATGGCAGCCTGACAGACAGGCTGCTGACAGCGGCTGCAGCGCGGGGGGAAAGCTGCTCGGAGCGGAGCCGGCGCTCGTGGCGTTCACGCCGTCCCTGATCGAGGTGCGAAATCACAGCGGTTTACATTTGTGCCGTGAGAATCAGTAATCACCCAAACAATTTCATGAGAGGTCATCAAGAGCTCCTGTTTTTACACAGGCAACGGTTGCATAGCAGAATTTTATAGTGATGTAGTAACGCCTATACTCGGGACCCAGTCTACCTCACAGCCCAGTTCACATCATATGTAAATACATCCAGCACATTTAACCCCTCATTTTATTTGTAGATGTTTCTGCTCCTCTAGGGTCTCTCACTAAACCTGCTTCTATCTTCACTTCACATGCCAGTCACAGCATAGGCTACCCAATGTCAAATTACACCTGGTGTACCTTCTGTCAGTATCTGATTTTCTTACTCCTGGATCGATTACAAGTGTTTAATTTGCCTTGAATTGCCCCTCAAGGACAAAATTCAATTATCTGACACTAAATAGAAATAAACTAGGCTATTGATATCGGACCTATTTCCAAGTTCATCTTTACATATCTCATTTGATGACCTCATAACTTTGCTCACGTTAGCTCATTTTGACTGAACTGTAGTGAGATGCAGTTTCATTTCCCTATTCATGTCCAAGCAACACTGATTTCTCATATACAAGTTCAACAAGTCAGCGCGTGAACGCGCCATTGTAGCCAAACTCTTCAACCATTTGAAGAGCACTCACTGCTGGGACCATTGACGGAAAGAAATTTTAAATACACCAACCTAAAGCATCTACGAAAGAATGAATGGACGAAGCACTCCTAACATGGACAGGAGCGTCCTCCCTGAACGCGCCTGTGCACGTTAAGCCCGGCCCTAACGTGCCGCAGCTTTAATTAGCAGACGGTGACTGTTGGATTCACAGCGGTGACCACAGCGTGACCTCGCTGAGCACAAGTGAACAACCAGATGTTTATTAAGTGAGCTGCAGGGTATTATTGAATAAGGAACAGGCAGAACCCCGTGCCTGGCACCCGTTCGACTGAGAGGAGGCTCAAAATAGAGAGGGATAATGTAACCATGCAAAACGAAAAGCAAATAATTATATCCAGCTTTAAAGCCTCTATTAGTGCAATTCTGTATGAGCAAATGGAAAATTGCACACTTAGTAATTTGTCCATTTGATTATGGCTGCTGAGTATGTGTGATTAAAATAGTGTAATTATATCTACTGTATTGCATTGGTGCTCGGAACAAGACATTGAAATATCTGACAATTGTGTGACTGCAGTAACAGTTTGATTGACTGGACACAATGCCGTGTGCTGCAGTAAATTAATAGAAATGTTCCATTTGCTAAATTGATCCATGAAAAGGGTTTACCCGGAGGAGCTTAAAGTTCAAACCGCACGCAGCTTTTCACTGGGCGACAGGGGTTAAACTATTAAGGAAAAAAACAAAAAACCATTGACTTCCACAGCAGTGTTCCCCTTCAGGTTGTGCCAGCATGTCACATTAAAGCGCCACTCCAGGACGCAGTAAAAAAAAAACGCGAGGAAAAAAAAAAGCCTCCGATTGCGACGAAGGAACGGCACAAATCGCGACGCGCTGGTGGCGCTCGCGCCGTCGAGGAGAATCCCAGTCGACAGGGTCGCTTTTCTCTGCAGGCGAGGCAGCGTCACACTTCTGAGGGCCAGTGAACCCGACACTACAACGCGAGGCTCCGTCTTGTATCGTCAAGTGCTGCAAACAATATGCACTCACGGCAAGCACAGCTCGGCTCCGGCGACGACATGCTTCAATGATTGTGCCTTTGCCGCAACTATTTGTGATTGACAAAGGCCCGTGTAACTCACCATTGACTTTACCTCACAATCCGGTATCTTATATATCTCGGTGGGAGAGCAAACAAACGAGCAGTAAATAACTCGCTCGCTCGGTCCCCGCGGGCCGTCAATCAAACGGACAAGTGTACACTACGCCGTGTTAGAGAGCTCAGAGCTGAACTAATCCAGTAAATGCAACAAAAGCCCCGACCTGAGAAAAATCCTGTCTGAAGATCCAGTCTCAAACCACAGGAGGAAAGCTGGGAACACGGAAATCTAATGACTCCAAAGCAGGCATGAAGTGTGAAATCCTGCTCCTCCTAAATAACAGCTGAGCCCGCATGTGAGCCGGAGCCCCCCCCCACCCCCGGCATTTGTTGCACTGACAGATAATCATATTTATTGATTCACTGAGTAGAGTCATTAGCTAGTTAACAAGTCGCCACCAGAAATATTAGCCATTATTGTGGAAAGCCACATTTAAAAGAGTGTCACTTGAAATTCATAATAGCCAAATGAATGCAACTATTGTCGGATATTGGGTAAGTCTTTCAGTAGCTGCCTTGCCATCATCACACTCATCATGCCAATGCATTACACTGAACAAAAGAGCTTAAGACTAATTATTGAAAGATCCACACAAACTAGTGAGCTGGCTAAATATTGTCAACTGTAGCCAAATTCCCAATCTTCCTCTATTAATTAAGCCATTTAATCATGCACCACACTAATTGCATAATTAAATCACTGCCTCCTGGGTGTTACTGATGTGCAGTGGGTAATCTGGCGCAAAAAATACCACTCAACAACAATGTGGGCTGGTTGATAATGGTAATGGATGGCTAGGACCACAGCCACTCACCAAGGACAACTTGCTTCATAAATACACAAAAGGTTATGGTCAGTCACACCATTCTAATGCGAGCTGGATACCACGCAGGGGCAAATGTCAGGGAGGAGATTTCGCTTATTGTCAACAGAGAATGATCCACACTTACTAATGGCTTCCCGCATTCAGGCTGCTACTCAAGTTAAAGAGCCCTTTCAGATTGACAAACAGCGCCGTATACAATGAATGAATCAAATATTGAGGGCACATTTTTTTCCTGTTCAATAACCATAGGCGTACAATTTCAAACCATTAATATACTTTTTTCCATTGATTTTCAATTGTGTGTGTGTAGAGAGAGAGAGAACGAAGTAGATCATACATATAAGACACGTTCTTTTTTATTTTCATTCATTTTTATGAACTTATTTAATGGTCTGAGACTCTGGTATGCAACTTTGCATAAACACACATTCAAAACCGCAAGAAAAATCATTGGAAAGGGATACAAAAGCACAAAAACACAGAGTCCCTCTTCCAAATGCAACAGCATGCTGCAGCCCTCCAGTTTAGCACAATTGTGGTCAGTCGACATGAGTGTGACCAGCACAAACACCTTGTGTGTTGGCATTGTTGGGTCTGCTCGTCTCAGCACAAGACTCGGCAGCTCCAGCCAAGTGTTTAAATTCCTGAAGAGCCTCCAGAAGAAATTAGTATGTAATGGCCACACTCTGCAAGAAGAAAGACCCATTATGGCTTTCCACTGACTGTACTTGGCTTTCATTTGTGAGCTAAATGGATGCGCGTGAAGGTGAGAGTTCACTAGCCATTCAAGTATTTGGCTTTAACTGGCTCCAGCACTCTTGCTTTAATTCAAGCAGAAGGACAAGTATGAATAATCGCTCTGGATAAGACTCATCACAACCAGCAGCTACGCACCCAGGCCCCCCCCCCCACACACACACACACGCACACACCACCACCACCACCACCACCACCACCACCAACCCCCCGCCCTCGAAATGCCTGCTGAAGCTTAATGACAAAATACCATTTACATCATGCCTTTTAATTTGCAATTTGCCAGCTTTTGTTGCTGCTATCTGATTTTGGTTTGTTAGCTGCACACTGTATTATTTTGATGCAAATTTCCTCCCAGCTCATCTCAACTGGTTCTAATTTCACATTTGTTTATCAGAGCTAGAGGAAATAGCTGGGGAGAAATGAGTAACTCTAATCAATGTAAAATAGCACACAAAATATCCAATGATTGCAAAGCCGCCAAGGCTGGCAGACTGTGCCGAGAATTGAGGCTGCAGGAGGCAATAGCCCGTGTGGTATCATGGGGACAAAGAGACCACACCCAGCTGACACTGTGGGGATGAGTTGTGAAAGATTGGGATTTTGACGGGAAATGTCTGTCACTGGGCCTGTAACGAAGGGGCGACTGCTTTATTTAAAGACACAGGAGTGTAAAGCCAAAAGTGCTAATACGAGGCCCCCAGGGTGTTCATCCCATGTAATATATGCACAGGCTAATTTATTGCACCAGGACTAATTTCCATTGCTTGTGCTTGGAGTTGCCTTGCTAATTATGGAATGTTTTTTTTTTTTCTTTTAAGCATTTCTTTTTTCTCCCCGGTTCATAATTGCACATCCACATTCAGGGGCAGTGTCTTTGCAAATGAGATGAGGCCTTGCCATTTGGCATTCACGGCCCCCCCCCCCACACCCAGGTGAGCCCACAGCCCACACAGGGCACAAGCGACGCTCCATTTCCTTCCAAAAAAAGAAAAAAAAAAAACGCCCACCCTCCCAATCACCAACGCTTGGATCTTTGATGGGCTCTGCCCCCAGAACCGCTATGGCCATCTCAGAAATATCAGATAGGCTGGTGTGTAATTAGACTTGGGACTTTAATTAGGAAAAGTTAACTGTTAGATGAAAGCTGTCACATCTGTGATACGTACTGTTGGTTCAGTGGATGGACCCCAGGGGGGTCTGCATCAAAAGGCCCTTCCCTGCTGAGCGGGCCCACTCTAGCATGTTCTCATGCGCCAAATCAGGCCCTCTGAGTGGCAGCGGATGTGAGGGGAAGGAAAAACAGTGGCAGAGACACAAGTTAACTGCAAAGGAGACACGGCGAGGAGGAGGAGGAGGATGACGACGACGAAGACGAAGAAGAAGGGAAAAGCGACAGCGGAAAAAGAGAAGAGAGAGAGAGAGAGAAGAAAGGGGAAAACATCGTTGAGCCGCTCGGCTGCTTTTTTGTGTGTCTCGTTAAATGGAGAACACGACGCAGACACAAAGGGATCTGAGGGAAAACAATGTCGCTTAACAAGACATCACTGGCTCATCATTAGCAATTTGTTGAGGGCATAATTTTCCTCTGCCCCTTGCATAATAGGTGCCCTGGGATATTGCCGACGCTTTTGTGTGCCCTCATTTGGCTATTTATTTACTTGGCTCGTGTCACAAAAGAGATCTGGCCACCTCGAGCGAGAGCCAAGATAACGCTGTTATGGCTCCACATCACAGCCCTATTAAGATGGAGCTCCTTTAATTGACTCCCCGAGCTCATTGCCTGACCTGCAGTCTCCCAGATCCCACCCAGCCAATAAGAGGCCTCGTCTCACAGGGCAAAGCCAAGCGTGATGTGGGGTTTTTGCTCCACTTGTTTGTTTGTGCTGCTGTTGTGTCAAAAGGCTTTGTTTTATTTTGGTTTTGTTTTTTCTGTTTTTTTCCCGAGTTGAGCTCTGAGTTAAGGTGCTGGAAGTACGATCGCGGGCGATTCAGTGATTGAGTAGCTCCCCCTCTCTCTCTCTCCCTCTCTCTCTCTCTCTCTCTCTCGTCGCTCTCCCTCTCTGCGCTGGAAAAAAATACAACAGCTGCAAACTGCTGTAGCAGCGTTAAATATGGTGAAACGGCTTGACGGATATCACTGCCATTAATCACAAAGGCGAGGAGAGGGAGCGAGAGAAAGCCTTATAATTTCATTGTGTGCGTTTCCTGTTTACCCATCCCCACAGATGGCACTGCCAGCGCTCCACAGAGGAGCTCTCACACTGTTGTTCCATCGCCCCCGCTTTCTGTGGCCCTTTTGTGACAGCTCAGACATTGAGCTGTCATTTACATTCAGCAGACACATACGCCGGGGGATGGATGGACGGTCGGATGGATGGATGACCCGAGTCATGGCAACAAGGCGGCTATTTGGAAAAACAAAAAGCAGTTTTTCTGGAAATGGAAGGAAGCTGGTGATGGTAACTGGGCGGGGCGCGGACAGACTGCGATGAGTATAATGATGTGCATACACCCGCTGGAGACCCCTGACTTCCTGGGACCGGCCCCTTTTTCCCCTCAGCCGCGCTCCTTGAATGACAGCATTCACGTTAGTGTAACTGTAATTCGATTGTGTCTGTTGTTGGTTGTTGAGGAAATGAAAATCAAGCATTTGACCTTTGTATCCCACAAGTGGCTTAGTCTTATGCCGGGGTGGCCTTCAGACTGATGGAGCAGCAGCAGCACCCCTTCGAGCCGGCCGTCTCTCTGTATTTTCTCAGAATTGTTAAGCCTTTGTATCAAGACTAAACACTTTTAATGTATTCCGTCCATAGCATAGCGGGAATTTGCATGAATTTATCGACTTAAGGCCGGGCTTAGTCTGTCACTGTGTGTTAAACGTGGGCGCATGTACGCGGCAGCGCCGTGTCTGCCACTTTGACACAAAACTGCGCTCTGGCAAGGCCAAATGAGAAGATAGTGAAATCGATTTCCACATTGTATTTCACACTCTTTCATCAGACATGGCCCTCACGGCTGGAACGCTTGTGATTTCAAAAGCACTTAACATACGCCAGCCCCTTTGTTCGAGAAGCAAACTACTTCTGAGAAGACATCAATGCAAATAAAACCAACTAGCAGAGCGAAGGGAAACTCGAGCTGAAGAACAACCAAATTACCCGTAGTTAATACGTCTTCATTACAATTTCTCTCTCTTTCCCCCTCTCTCTCTCTCTCTCTCTCTCTCTCACTCTCTCTCTCTCTCTCTCTCTCTCTCTCTATCCTCCTCTCTCTCTTTCTCCGTACCAAAGAATCTCAGCGCTAATGATTTTCTGGGTATTAAAGAGGCACCCACTGCTGTCACTCTGGATATGAAACAAGAAAACAGATTATTGTCGAGATCACCCACTGTGAACACCCAAATGATACTTAAAAAATAATGATGTTCTTAACCATACTCATTAACAGCACAGTGCAGGAAAGAACAATACTCTCCTCCAGGAAAGCCAAACAGATTTCAAATTAGAGCATAAAGCAGAGAGGCAATCAGTTTGGAAAAACACTGAGGACGCAAACAAAGCAGACGGTGTGGTGATATTCTGTTCCCACGCACCGGGATTTGTGTACACTTGCAGTGGTTTAAAGTGACTGAACATTTGGCCACGGTTATTGGTGTGAACGCTGCATGTTTTGTGCTTTTTTCCTCCTTAATCACGGCACGGCTCATGAAAGGCATCCATTTAAAACATAAGCCTGTGTAGCAAGTTGCAGAAACAAACGCCGACTACCTAGTATCTGCGTGATGGGCATGTGATTCCAAACACATCAAATCGTAACGTTAATTGTTCTTCCCCCACCGTTCCCCTCTTCAAACACCCTCTGTATGTGCTATATATTAATGTACATCTGTTGCGTCGTCCCTGCTGAAATAATTGGCACCATATGGAAAGAACAGAAAAAGGAGTTAGTGGTGTTTTCTTTGCTCACTGGACAGGAGGTCATCTCTTGTTTGAAACTGTAAGTTTTTGGCTCGCAGCTCAACAGGAAGTCCATCGCATCAAATTGCCAATGAATAACTGAGGCCTAATTTCCTTGACATAGGAGAAGGATTCAAATGTTGGCCTATAAACGGACAGTAAAGGAAGTCCGATGTTCCATAACTCAAGCCTTGTAATGGCGTACTTTCCTGAATAGGACAACGAGGGACACAGTGGGATTGTTCAGTTCTCGCCAAGCCAAAACGATTCTTTGTCAGCCAGGCATAAATAACATAGTGTTGATTGTTCTGTCAAAGTTAATCTGACAGCCCGGGGAGGCAGTCATTTATCTAATGACAGAGTTTCTATGACGACAATCGATCCTCCTGCGGACCGGGGTGTGTGTGCGTGTTGGGATGTGTGGATATGTGTGTGTGGTGGATGTAGGAGTGGGGTGGGGGGAGGGGGGTGCGCAGTGCAAAACATTTGCCATTGGCTGAACACAGTAAAACACATTCAGGGATAGCAGACAGAGATTCTCTGTGCTGATGTGCAGCTTTGTCTTTAAATCTATGACTTTAATACATTCTTAAGCTGCCACTGAGTCATTTTATTTATGACCCTCAGCTTTTGAAATGCCCCGAAAAGCCAATAACTTTGCCACAATAACATTTTCGTCACAGCATCACTGCGCGGCTACTGATCACCAGTTGACATTTTTTTGGCCGATACTTTGGATGCAGTTTATTGTCCGGTATTGATTCAGTGAGTGTCTTAACTGCAAAATGTGAGAAATGATAAACATTTATTCAGACAAACAGTGTCAAACATCTATGCTTTTCTTTATTATTTTTAAGCAGGTGAATCGTTTAAAGCTTCCCTTCACCTCCCTAAGAGCCATCAAGCAGACTCGTTATTTGATGAGGAGGAATCCATGCTATTCACCTGCGGTAAGAGTTCTTAGCCTAGATGCAATAAGTCGTGCATAAACTTCATCCCCAGACATCCCGCATTTGGAGTCACATCAGTAATGGTGTACTGGTAACCTGGTCCAGGGCATATTCCCTGGTTGTGTCACGTGTGTGCAGGAGATAGCACACATTAGGTACCAAGCCGGTAAGATAATGGACTGATGGGTGGATTTTGATATTGTTGGCAACATGAACCAAATCCAAGTCCGAAGTCAAAAGACATTTAAAAAGTTTATTTTCTTTCTCTCACTTTTTCCATCACATAAATTCTCGCTCCTGTGCATCAGGGCCAGAATAATTGTGGCATTGTTGCAGTTTAGGGTGGTGGCTCGGAGCCGAGAGAGTATGGAGAGATAGTTAAGCAGCTCACATTGTATTGTCACACTTGTCTTTAAATGGAATCAGAAACTCTTTTACTTGTAAAAACACTTTGCAGAGTCCTTGCTGTCACATTCTTGTTGCACCACACATGTCTCTACTGTGGCTGCTATGTGACGGCTATGTGATATAAGAGGCAAAAAAAGGAGTTTGCACAATATCTGGAAAAGTGTCCTTGAATGCCTCTGTTGTCAAAGAGCAGCATTTGATATACAGAGTTATTTTCCTCTGGGTGCCCTCTCGGACTTGTTTCTAGTCCCTAGGAAAAAATGAATGACAGCTAGAGGAAACACACTTGTCTTTATGTTGATATACATCCCTCATAATGAAATGCATTAATATTGCGAGAATGCTGAACATGGCCGAATGCAGTCTGGATTGTAATGAGTTGAAGGACAGTGTGGAGCACCGAGTGACCCCGTAGCACTGGGTAATAGCTGGCAAGCAGAGAAATTAAAATGTTTTCCCTGGCAGAAGTCTGCTTGCATCTGTTTCGCTCTGTCAGTACTTTTAACGCCCTATCACTCAGAGGCACATTAAATGTAGGATCCATTTAAATTCAGACGCCGCGCTGCCACTGCAACTCGTTTGGTTTCCTTATGAAACGGGGAAATTAAGACAGACCCGCTATCTGTGCCCGCTTTAGCCAGTGTCCAAGTGTTCTGATACCTTGACAGAACGTCTCAAATGGGATACGTGCGAGAGAGTAGGGGAGCGCTAAAAAAAGAGAGAGACTAAGACAGAACCTTGACAAATATCATCCATAACATTAAAATGGCCCCTATTGTCATTACGGACAGAGATTAAATTCATCTCATCAGACGTAAGTATGACTGGTGCCTCAATAGGCTGATGCCAAGCGGCAAGCCAAGAAGATTAGCAGGGCACTGATATCATTATTTCCGCCTATCAGGGATTTAGCAGGGAGGCAATTGTAATTTCTAGGCTTATTAGTTCACACTCGGAGGAGAGAAAGCCCAGTGATAAAACTGACTGTGACAGCCGGGCATTCCAGCAGCAAGTGCTGTCACTGTGACACTGACCAAATGCCAGCGTGCCTCTGTCCCTGTAATCCTGCCTAATGGAGGTTAACACACAACACAAAGAGGTCCTCATCAACGATCACAACAATCCGCACATTTGCATTTTTAAGTTATAAGAGCGGAAGTTAAAAAAAAAATGTAAAAAAAATTAGGGAGGACGCGAACTCGTGGACGTGGAGAGGAGCAGGAGGGAGGGAGCGAGGGTGGGAGGGAGGGAGGGATGGGGAGTTAAGAGATGCAGGCACACGCACACACAGACATGCACATATACACGTGAAGTGCGTTCGAAAGTTGTGTGGAGAAGTGGAGCGGCAATCTTGAGGGTGGCAGGCAGGCAGGCAGGCAGGCAGGCAGGCGGATCCTCTCGGCAATTCAAGACATCTGCCTCTCCTGCCCGGGCAGCCTGTGCCAACGCCGGCGCCTGGAGAGAGCCCTGTTCCCAGCACACTAAAGCCCAGAAGTGTTTGTCTAGCCTAATAAATATTGCACAGCGCTTCCTCTTAATCTCATTAATGTTTGTGCATGTCTGTTGGTGGCTGTAGATATAAACAAGGGATGAGCATTAAGCCCTTAAAAGAAAGACGGCCGTCATCGACGCCGCCGGCCTCCTCCCTAGACATACAACTGCGGTCGGCTTCCTTTAAACCAGCGAGACACAGAGCGCCTGGGAGACTTAAAAGCACACAGGCATCACTATCCCCAACACCTGAGTTCATCCACCCCCCACGCCCCCCCCCCCCCGCCCCTCCCCGTTCCACGCGCCTGTGTAAATCCCGGGCATGGGATTTGGGTGCTGTCATATTTGGGCCAGATGAAGATATCTGCGGCTCTGTTTGGCAACATGTCTCCTTAATTATGCCTAATTTGTAGACCAAATAGCCCCTTATCACTCCCACTGTCTGTGACAGCTTAATAATCTCTAACCTCGGTGTGGGTGTGTGGAAGAGAGAGAGCGTGACCGGGGACCTCAATATGATTTGTGTATTTTGGTGTCATGGTTTAACAGTTTTATAAGCCGGCCCGGCGATAAGCATCATGTTATTAGGGAGTTACATATTTGACTTTATTTTCCTCAAAGGAAGCCACATTGTGACCAATTGCATTACAATAATGGCATTAATCAGGGTCTCCTGGGAGGGGGGAGAGAGGTGATTTGCATTGCAGCAGCTGACAGATCTCCCTTAATGTATTTGTATGCATAATAGACTCCCGGCGCACACTCAAGGAAAGGTTGTCGGGCAGAGAATGGGAAGCAGCCTAAAGGCTTCCGAGCGCCTTCCCCTAACTGTTAAAAAGCCGTTGTCCTTTGCAATTTTTTTTCCCCTTTAATGATAAATAGTGGGAAGGGGCGGGCGACTGCATTCAGAATCATCAACATTGTTCTTTCCTCTTCTGATGCATTCCTTCTCTCTCCGGCTGCTCTTCCATGATTGTGTGTGTGTGCGCGCGTGTGCGTGTGTTTGTGTGTGTCCAACATAAGGAGGGGGTATGGGAATGGAAGTAGAGGTGGGCGAGAGGGCCCTGATGGCCCTGCAATGAAATCTGCCCGAGCTTGCCTCTACCAGCTGCAATTATCATTAAGCCTCCAATGGAACTGGTCCACTCCAGAGACACCTAAAAGCCGCCGTAGACCCACACATAATATTGTATTAAATGGGACCAAAAAAATCAATACACAATGCAAATGAAAAGCAGGGGAGTAGGATCCACTCAGTATGCATATTTCCTGTCAAGTACACTTTCTGACCCGCTGAACGGCGTTCGCGGCGGAACTCAGTACTTTTGAAAATTACTGATGATCTCTTGTTATGAGCCCCCTATCTGCCTGCCTGCCACTATTTGTGATACGCTTGTCTAGCCTGCGCGCCGCTGAAAACCTGCCCGCTGCCTCGCTGAATTAGAGGAGTTTGTCCGTGAACCGACGAGAATGTGCCGCTTATGTCCTTTTTGTACACAGTGAATGGAAATGTTGATAAATACCTCCTCCCGTGAAGCACTTGTTCCGCGGCGGCTGTGTGCCGCGCCACAACGGCACAAGAGAGCTAATTATGAGAAGGATGAGCCGGGGTGAGGAGCGGGGTGGGCAGCTACTTATTTTTGCCTCCTTTCTTTCCATTGTATGGAGATATTATTTCTGGGATGTAAACATTGTGTCCGTTCGCCCGTGCGCGCGTGTGTGTGTGTGCGTGTGCGGCGGTGGAGGGTGTCCACGGCGCGTGGGAGAAATACTCCGGCGGGATGGAGCGGAGCCTCTGAATGCATGTTCTCGCTCGGTGCAAACAGATAAGTGCTTATCATATACCTGTAGCCACAAGGTCACATCCAATATAGCCGAGCTATTCCTCCGAGCTCACTTCCCCCGGTTGAATTTGCAATCTTAACTGGGAGGGTGGTCTCCTCCATTGTGAACAGGGCGCACACTGGGTTGTCAAGGTATTCTCTCGGAGGCCTGCATTCACTCTGTCCTGCACAAGCCGTTTATTCACTCCCTGTGCCTCTCTCTCTCTCTCTCTCTCTCTCTCTCTCGCTCTCTCTCTCGCTCCCACATGCTATTTTAGAATCCCAGATATTAGATTTTGACATCGTGTAGCACATGTGCGCCCAAAAATGCAATAATATTGTTATTATTTTCTGGCAGTGGCTGATGCGACATCTGTATTGGAAATCTCAAACTTGTTGCGATAAACTGAAGTGTGTTTGACAATGCATTGAGGGAACTTGGCGGGATGATGCAACCATTTTTCAGCATGCATGTGAGAAGTGCTTCATGCCCTTCCGTGTTTACAAAAGCAAAAACCAGTTTAAGTCATTATTCGATTTCTGTACGCTTTCATGTACATTTAATCCATCCAAAAACCCTGCAGGATTAAACTCTGGCTGCAGATTTTTTGAGACATTACAACAATTTAGTGCACAATTCGACTCTCAGCTTTCTACAGCAACAACTACTCAATGCTCATATATTTCCTGGTGACAACAAAAGCTCTTGAAGCGAACTGCAAAGAAAGGTGGCCGACATCGTAACAAATGCTTGACGCTTACCTGATAAAGCCCCTTAAGGAGCACATCGTGACTGAGGTTCATTTGTTGAGTTTGAAATTGAAAAGAGGTCAACAACAAAACGATATAAACAAAATAGTCGTCCATGACTGAAATACTCCACACAGTCTAATTCTGGTGGCTAAAAGTGTCAGCATCTTTATCACGTATTCATTCCATCTTCACAGAGCACAGATGAGCTGTTATCTAATTAGCCCCCGGCTAATGCACCTATAAAACAGGACTTTACCCAAGGACAAGTCCCACTCGCGGATCCCATCTTTCATTTCTCCTTCCCTCTTTCTTATTTCTCTCTTACACTTTCTCTTTTTTTTTTACACCCCCCCCCCCCCACACCCTCCACCCCCCCTCGAACTGCACCTCAGCGTTGGAGGACGTGCGCGAATTCGTTTTAGGTCAATGGTTATGACGTGAACTCATTATGGGAAAGGTCAGACCCATACATAAATGTATAGCGGGCGGCGGCGAGCCTCGGCCCGTCTCGCCGAGAGGATCTCAGGAGTCTTAGAGGACGTCGCCCCGGGAGGAGAGAAGGGCAGACCTCACAGGAGGTTCACAGGAGCTCGCTGTCTGTCTCCAGCAGTCCGCCAATCCCAGGCCTCACTTCGCTGATTACGCTCACTTCCCGGCGCCGCGCAGGAGCTACTCCACTGGGGGACGATGGGTTTTCGTACGTGGCCGCGTCTAAATAATGATGTCGGAGGCGCGAAGCAGGGGTGCCGCGCTATTCCCCCCGGAGTTCGGGTTCGCGGCCCGCCGCCTCCCCGGTTAAGGCTCCTGTCTCTAACGACCCATGTCAAAGACGACCCCGGCGCCGCCGTAATGACATATCATACCTCATCACTTAGACCCCCACACTGACAATTATAATCACGTACATCGCGCCGGCTGCCAGATCGGGCCACCGTCCTGACAAATTGATATGGTGATGAGAGAAGCGGCGGCGGGAGAGGGAGCGGGGGAGTGGGACGGAGACGGAGGGCAAGAGCAGGGGGAAATGTCCGGGCACATCGCAGGGGGATGACTGAAGACACCTAGTGAGGGATTGCAGTATCAGTGCTCCCTACACAGGGTTTCATTCTTTGCCCGAGTTATTGTTCATTCACCCCCCCCACCCCCCCACCCACCCCCTGCCCCTTAAGGAGTCATATCCTGCCCTGTTTGGCTAAAGAACACTTTCTGTCTGTATGGGTCCTGTCACTCCCCTCTTGTTTCTTACAATGGGGGGTTTTAAGCTGCCACACTAGATGTGTAAAACCCTTCCCTCTCTGATGGGGCTAGGGCAGGGACCACCAGCATACTTGGCCCCTTTGCCCCATGATGCACCCAAAACAAAAGTGCATTGAGAGTCTCCCCAGTTTTTGTTCTCGACCTTCGAGGTACCAACACCCACAAGGCACTGGATTCACTTCCTGCGCTGCACTTTGCTGTACATTTATTACCCCGTTCTGCCAATAACATGTCCTTCGAGCTCCAAGATGGATGTTTGCTAAAAGAGTTAACCTTGTGTATATTTGACAGTGACTATTGGTGGTCCACCTCTTTGAGGCTGACTTGGTACAAAGGGGCTTTTTGTTCCTGATTTTTCTCTTTCTCTTCCCTGTGTTCTGCTTGTCGTCCTTTGTTTCCAGCTTCCCCATCTCTGTTCTTTAAAAAAGAGAAAAAAAGAAGCACCCTTAAGGGCAGGCTTTTCAATTTAGCATCTTTTTATTCCCTTTGGTATACATTTTTTACACTTCCACAGTATCTCCCTCCAGCCCCAGCCCCCACTTTCCATCCCAGGCCTGGCCTCCACGCCCCAGCCCTGCCTGTCCTGCAGCAGATTTAGCTTTTGTTGGCTAGTGTTAATAGGATTAAAATGGGTTACTAGCTCAATCACAGAGAGCTTCAAACCATCCCTAAATGTAAGTGTCTCATGGGGGTCGGGGGGCATTGTGGTTCTGTTTTTCCCCCCTCTGGCAGCCCTCCTGATCGGAGGAGAAACCCCAGGCCTGATGGGGGTGGCAAAGGTTTGGCCTCCAGGAAAATCCGCAGGATTATGTCAGCACTCATTACAATGTACACAAAGACCACAGGATCAGTAGGAGCACAAACGGAGCAGTTAAGTCAAATAGGGTGGGCCAGGGGATTCTCCGCTTCCACCCTGACATTGATTAGCCTTTGTGCTCCGCGACTCCCCACGCTCAGGCGACAGCCGCCGGGTGACCGATCGGCGACGCCTGAAGTCAGTGCTGCACTATCTTTGATATGTTGCAAAAATCTAAATTTTGCGGCTCAGCCTCCCATTTCAGCTTGTATTTATGACTGGATAGTGAGTTGGCCCGGCGCCACGAACTGCAGCTTGTAGCCTGATGTTCCATCCAAAATCCCTGCGACTTTACCGAGTAGACAAAAACAGTCGGGTGGCTATGCTATAAAAAAAAAAATAAAAAAATCAGTCCTGCCCTGGCAAGGTATTATATGTGAGCTGTGCCCAGCACCCATATGTAATTAGACTGCGGATGAGAATAGTAGGGGATCTATTGTGATAATGTGAGGTCACATCGCTCTTGAACATCCATGATAATGACCATATCCAATGAAGTTGTATCCATTAGCCACGCTGAAGTGCCCAGTACTACATTCACACAGCCCTGAGACTCACACACACACACACGCACACACACACACCCATGCATAGGACTCATTTGCATAGCGCTTAAACCAAAGCGAAAACAGATCATTAAAAAAAATAAAACCGAAATAAACAGCCGGACCGGATTAATATTCGGCTTCTCATTAGAAACGACCACAAATGCGTCCCGGGCGGAGCGTGCACGCCCTCCGAGGCCGGAGACACGCGGGGCCGTCCAGCCGCCGAGGGTTGGCGTCCACTTGGACAGTGGACTCACGTCCCCCGCCGCGAGTAAGCGCTTTTGCCGATGAGCTCGTGTTAAACTGTACGAGAGTGGCCACGCGCACCAGTCGCCAGTGCTCGTGCATGCTGAACGGGGCTGATGTGCCGGCGGCCTGTGTGTTTGTCCACCGTGGAGGCGGCAATGCCACGAAATGCGCAACGAAGCTTAAGAGCGTCAGACGTGACGTAAACCCCCGACGCCCGGGCCGTCCCGCGGACGCCGCCCAGCCGACACGTCCTGGGTGAACGTCCGGAGGCGACTGAGGGGATTTTGTCTCCATTTCCGCTGCATCAGGTTCGAAGACAATGCACTTGGTCCACACGTGGAGCACGCGGTGATTCCCGTTAAAGTAGCTGCTCAGTGGAGATTGCCGGGGTCCTTTAAGAATATTACGGCCGTATGGGTTTTTCCCTCCGCACATATCTGTTTATTTATTTACCTAGATTACATCATAAAATCACGAAATTACCCTAAAATTGCTTTTTCGAGAATGCACACAGCATACGTATATATTTTGCCCCTATCCCCTCCTGTCAGCGTATTCATAAATGTTGCTGGAAAATTTCTTATTCTAGCAATCCTCCAGATAGCCAGAGCCCATTTCCATAGCTTTAAATAATGTCAATCTGGGCAAACCCTGGATTGAAGCCCCTGAGCCGGAAGGCACAATTTCTCCTTTGCCTACAGTCTGATAATTTTCGGAGCTATTGGCAACTTGGGAATTTTGCAGCCTTATCACTTGGGCTCAGCGAAGTTCACTGCCACTAATCGGTGCAGGGATCACTCATTCAAGGATTGCATGATCATGTTTTTTTTTTTTCTTCTTCTTCCTTCCAGGGCAGTGACAGCTGTCTGCACTGGGGCATTAGCAATGCAGATGAAGCAGCCTAATAGGTTAATGCGTAACACACGAAAATTAGGTTTAATCCCCAAGCGAAATAATCTAACATTTTCAAATTCCTTGATGTGGGAATAGAGACATTGCCTGTGACTCAATTAGGCGCAATGCGGATCAAAGCAAATTTACCTAGAGCATGTGCCCTGGATCCCCAGCATGCAGGCACATGTGCAACTGTGTGTGTGGGTATATTTGTGTATGTGTGTGTGTGTGTGTGCATGTGACAGTGAGGGATATGGCAGCGTGCCTGTCCTCATAATGCCGCAGGCAAACCCAGGGCGGCAATAACATCATCATGACAGGACCTCTGCCTGCTTATTTATTCCCTTTACTTACCTCACTGCTCAAATAATGTCAATGCACACATGCACACGGACATACACACCCCGACACGCGGACACACACACACACACACACACACACACACACACACACACATTTGAAAATGAATAGCCTTAGCCGTGGAACCTGCAGAGAAGTGATAACTGAGACGGTGTGAGCAGCCTCCGTCACAGCAGCAGTGTTTTCAGCCTAATTGGAACTAAGTACCAGACACATGTGGGAGCAAATATATGTGGCGATTCATATGCATGCGGTCAGGTTGGGATATATTCCTTATTCAAATCTAAATTGAATGGTGGGGGGGTCGGCTGAATCCATTCCAAATGTAGCACTAATGTTGGATTCTGTCCTGCATCCTGCCCCATGATTACTATTAATAAGCTCCTGCCATGTGTACATCGGGAGACCCTATACAGTGCCCTGTAATGGGAATGGAACATCAGGGCTGTGCGAGTGTGTATGGGTGTGCACCTACATGTGTGAGTGTGTGTGTGTGTGTATCATTAGCAGGGTGCAGCTGGCCATTAGGGTCCTAGGGTGGGTGTTGTTTTGCTCTTCTCCTCACTGTATCCCTGTCGCTTATTCTCTAATGTGTTACTCTGACCACCGGCACTTTGTTAGAGGACAAAAACATTTCCTCATTGCCTCTCACACAAGTGTGTGTGAGTGAGGTCGAGACTGATTTCTCAAAGCAGGTAGCGAGTAATGAAAGACACACTCTGAGCCTTCACGAATTGGCAATCGAGAGAGGAGAGAAGACTTCAGAAATAAGCACTGTTTAGGGGTGGGACGCGTCAAAATGCACCAATTACTATCCCCAGACAGTTACCCCTCCAAAAAAAAAGAGAAAAAAAAAAGCCAAAATCAATGAGGACACAAACTGAACAATCAGCTGCAACTAGCTATCAACAATGGAGTGGAATATGCAAAAATGCCAATTAAATGTGTTAGCATACGCAGTTTTTTTTTTTGTATGATATCCCAACATCTGTGGCATTAGCCATGGCTCTATTTATGTAAAATAGAGACAGGGAAATGAATACGCAATCTACCACTGTGTTTTCATCATTAGCGCGCTCCAACTCCCGGCTCTGCTGCCTCCCAAGCCGCCTGAGTGGGGAGCGAGAGGAACATTTGTGTGCCCTCGCTTGCCAAATTAATTCTTGTCTTGACATCTTAATTCTCAGTTCTTGTGTGTGGTCAAATCAGCCTACTATAGAAAAGCAATCAAGCAATTATTCCCAAATTATATTTGCCCAACACACACTGATTGGTTATTCTTTTCTTATTGAGTAAGCTCATTAATTCTGAGCAGCTTGCTTGTTATGCCTCTGCCATTACTCCTTTCCCCTCTCATCCCCTCTCTCTCTCTCTCTCTCCCTCTTCCTCTCCCTCTCTCCGTCTCTCTCACCCCCTGCTCTTCATCATGCACACTCACTCCCAGCTCTCACTCCCACCCCCCACCCCCGCCACACACCCACTCACACACACACACACACATACACACACACTCCTCTATCCCTCTCTCTCCAACAGATGCACCCTATCTTCCAGCCCCAGCCCGCTGATGTTTTGGAGATGACATACACTACAAAAGCCCCATGATCTGTGGCATTGTCTAGTCGGCCAATTACTATTCCCATCTCTGATTAACTTTGATGTGGAACCTAATGAGATAAGGCAGCTTATCAAGGCAGCAGCTGATAGCGGTCTCATTTATTCCTGTGCTTGGCACCCGAGCAAGTGACAAAAACTAATGAGGAGGAGTTTGTGTGTGTGTGGGCTCAGGTCTGAGGGAAGTGCAGAATTGTTCATCTGCAGTTCATCAGCGCCCGCCTGAAATCGCCTCGCCGCCGCCGGGACACTCCACCTACAACAGCGCCGTAGAACAAGAGCCGGCACGTTGCTGTGTGTCCGGCATCCCCTCTCCCTCTCCTCCTTTCTCTTAACAGCTCCTTCTCCCTTCTCCAGGCTCTAATGGTGCAGCTAATTGCTCAGGTTGTTTAGCTGTGAGGGATGGAGGAGTGTGTGTTTACAAAGCTGCTACCCCTGATCTCCACGAGGTGAAACCTTAATTTTCCACTTCTGCCATCTGTGTCAGTTTTTATTCGGCGTGTGCCTGTGCCCGAGACACAAAAACAATTCAAGAATGTGCTCTTCTGTTGATTGGATTTCTCTGCATTATCTGTATTCATTAGTTTTTAGGGTTTATTCATGATGCGCAGTCTGTTAAAATAGTATGTTCTCATAATTTGAATGAACCAGACTTTGAGTAATGACTTACGAGGACGGAATTAAAATACAATTTTTCACATTGTGTTAATTGTGCTTAATAGTTGGAGGTAAAAATAGTTTCTCTTCCTATTAAAATGAAAATGTGGTGGCTTCCCGAGTTTGTGAGCCACCACTAGGAAGTGTAATAATTACTGTCCTTTAAAAGGGTTGTTAATATTTTCTTATCAACAATACCACTACATCATAATGAAACAGTCCTTTTAAATAATACTTTTGTTGTGAAGCAGCAGCATATTCTTGCAAAGCAGTCGACAAAGGAGAGAGTGGGGGGAAAAAAAACACCCTGAAGTGAATTGAACTGTGAATTCTCCTGCACGGACTGTGTGTAGAGAGGCAGGAAGTGTGTGCCTTTTGATTTGGAGTATAAAAGTAAATAATATTTGTACATCTAACACATACTCGAAGTGAATGAGCAGCCCCTGAATGTGTTTCTATGAGCAAGTGGAGAGCTCTACAGACTTTAAAGCCGGAGCCCAATTAAGCCTCGCCTCATCGGGAGAGAGAGAGGAGCTGAAAGCTGAATACATAAGATAATGCAGCCGCACTAAAGCAGCCGGCTCGCTCAGTGTAAAATTAGAGAGGGGAGAAAAAATCTTGATAAAGGGAGAAGAAAAAGCAGGGACAGACAGTAGGGGGAAGAAGAGGAAAAGAAGTTCCTTTGGGCCAATTTCCTTTGAAACTGGTTAACCAAATACAGCTATTCATATTCGGCACAATTAATAGTGTCTCTTTCTTGTTCAGACGGCACATCATAACGGGCAGAGGGGAAGAGAGAGAAGAGGATTTCTTTCTCCCTCCAAATTGTAGCCAATTTAAGGACAAAGCGGTACCCTCTAGTTCCCCAGAATAGGAGTCGCATGCATAAAAGAAGACTGACATCCAAATCGCATTCAAGGACGCAATTTCCAAATGCTAATCATAATCTGCAGATGTTGGCCACTGATACATCCGTTTATTTATTTATTTTGGAGGCATGTCTGTGCCCATTTGGACGGCCTGTGAAATTTGAAACAAAGGAGGGGGGGGAAAATCCCTCCTTTTTTTTGAGGCGTCTCCGAGCGGCGCGCGAGAGCGAGACATCTGCGCCGTCTTCAGGCCGGCAGACGCGCGCACGCACGCACGGACGGGCGCGCGAGCCAGAACAAACACGCGTTCACGTGCGCGCGTGTGGGGGGGAGGGGGGGGGGGCGCCCACGCACGCGCGCAGACGGGGAGCTCGCAGACACGCTCCGCGCGCGCACACACACCCATCTCCCCGTCTCGCTCTCCCTTTCTCTCCGGGTCGCTCTAGAGTACCTCAGATGTGTCATCAGACATTGGTTTCCATCTGAACCTGAAGGAGAAAAAGGAATACTTGACAGAAAGGTATATAAAAAGAGGACACTCTGAATTTTTGACATTCTTTGCGCAGCTGCTTCAAAATGAGTAGGATGGAGAGGCAAGGAGAAGCAACTCCAAGATGCGTTTTTGTTTATTTGCTGCCTTTTCTCCCTCTGCTCTTTCAGGCAGACGGAGGCTAGCACAAGGCCACAACTCACTCATCCTTGTATAGAGGGACTCGGTGCAGGGCCCTGAAAGAGAAATAGGTATGGCTAAATTAATTCCGGGATCTGTTCTATTCAGCCAGGCTCAAAAAGGATAACCCCTTTTTTTTCCATTTAGCTCCCAAATGCAAGGTGAAACTCAGCTCAACTTGTCAGCTAGGTGGCATTAAATATGCTCCTTCCTTTGACAGGTAAATAGATACGGCCACAACTGCAGCTGCTAACTAGTAATTAGATTTTTTCAATTCCGGGCTCATGTCGAACCCATTGTGCGCCCCTGTTCCGTCTGTTGACGAACGCTCCACGCTCTGAATGGCCGTAGCTCACGCCATCCTCAACATTCATTCTCTCTCTGAATATATATGTTTTGTCCCGCTCTTGTTTGCTCATGTGGACATTTGCGTTCTCCATTTTTCCCCGGGTAAATACGCCGATAAACGTCCGCGACACACAATGCACCGTAAGAACGGCCATCTCCGTGGCTGCTCGCTTTTCTTTTGACGTCCCCGTGTAAATATGAGCTCAGGCGGCGCAGCGTAAACGCTTCAAGCGCGCGTCGAGAAGGCGGTGACCCCTCGTCATGACTGCAGTCACGCAGCCCTCCATCGTCGCCCGCTCTCCTTATGTAATAATTAATATTCATGCTTCTCTACATGTGATCCATCCTTGGATGGCGGCTGATGTTATGGAGCCCATCCTGGCTCAGTGGGGTTAATACTTGACTACAAAAGCCATTGATTGAGGTGGCACTAGAGAGATGAGTATTCTGTCGCTATTTGTAATATTTCACGGTGGCTTGGAGGTGCCGCATAGAGGCTTGTGTTCCCTTTGTAGACGGGGCTCTGGACATTTCCCGAGCCACTGTTGGCTCCTGGCTCTCTTTGTTGACTTTGTCCTGCCCTCTACCCCCCCCCCCCCCCAATAAACAATCCTCCCAGCTGATAGCATGCCAGGTTCTGTTTGAAACAATCAGTACTCATGCCCCTCTCGAGCATGCCAGGCCCAATCAAAAGGCAGGCGAAGACAAAAAGAGCCGTGCAGCTGTCCTCCAAACAAAATGAAGCACATCCGGGGGCCGCCGAGGAGGACCGGGGCGCTGGGTGCACCCTAAATGGACCATTGTGCTCTCCCAGAAAAACCTTCAGGATCACACAGCACCCGATTGTGGGGCCAAGCGATACTCCTCCACACCCACCCACGCATACACACACCGCCCATACCTACAAATCACACATTTACCCTTCAATCCCTCCCCAATATACACCACACACACACACACACACACACCCAAACACAGCACCCCTCTTTCTTCATTCTTTTACTCCCTCCTCTCCTGTCGTTGAGACTTGTTGTATTCTTCAGACAGGAAGAAAAGGCTCTCCCCGCTACAGATGGATGAATGGCTCCGGTATCCCCACCCACCCTTTCTCCAGGCAGGCAGACTCTGCATGTCCAGCCGCCAAAACACTCAACATGCCACAGCAGTCTGACTGGGTGCTGAAAAGCGGCTCTGCATTTTAATATTCAGCGCACCAATTCATTAACATTCTATTCGAGCCTACAATAGAGACTGGAGAGGCTCTGACCCTGCAGTTCCCTGATCAAGGTCAGTAACTAAGAAAATAAATTCTGAATTGCATCCTGGGCATACAATTGGATCCTCCAGCCCTGCCATATCCCCGCTTAAGAAAATAAAATTACACCCCCCACTCCCCCACATACACACACCCCACTCCCCCACATACACACACACACACCTCCACCCCCCCACACCCTGCATGATGAACACATTCACTGTGTTCTCAATAGGGGCACTTTGGAATGAAAAGACTGTGCTTCAAAAGTAAAAAATTATTATTTTGATCTTGCAGAATGAAAGGCAAATTCATCTTCAGGACAGGCAATTGCAAAGTACTTCTGTTATCGCAGTGAATCTGCAGATGTGTTAAAGTCAGAAGTTTTCTATTTAGGCTCCACCGTGACACACGCACACACACACACACACACACACACACACACACACACACTGAGGTGCGTAAAGGCACTCACAAAAGCTTCCTGGGTTTTGTAGTTCACCCCAGGAGCTTTACAACCCGTGCCAACTATGCGGCGCAGTTGTCTGTAAAAGGTCACTTCTAGTATTTACATCCCGGCACATATGGACACCCAGGCAGGGGAATAAATCTAACCGACCAGTCGATTATGTGATTGGGTGCCGTGACAAAGGGTGAGCATGTTGCTAACACGTTCCCTGTCAGTGGAGGGGCTGTATGTGGGCAGACACAAAGCCTCATTAAAATACATACAGAGCCGCCGCTGCTCCAGTGGGTGGGAAAGATGCTCCATCAAGATGTCGTTACAACAAGGCTATCTCCACCCACTGGCATGTATCTCCCTCACACTGTCCTCCCCCATGCCTGGACCGCACAATGGCCGACTCCTTTATAGCCGGTGTGGGCCAGTCCCTCCATTCCCGGCGGGGTCAGGGCCTAATCCTCAGGGAGTTCTCACATTGTGTTTTAGCGAACCGGGGTCAAACTGTTTGAAATGAGGGGGTTTAGTTAAACATCTATTAGGCAGGCCCAGTGTGTTTGCGCGCGCTTGATTTATGTGCAAAGCTGTTGTGTTCAGCTGTGGGGATACTCAGAGACGTATTGGGGCCCGCGTGTTCCACAAGTCCCGTATGCGTCACCGGGGGACAAAACGCCAGAATCCTGCCGGCATACGTCGTCGTAAATAATGCGCGCCGACCCGTCGCTCGCCCCCAACACATGTCCACCCTCACGCGCCGCCCGTCCTCCACGCGGGGCGAGTCGACGCGGCGCGGGCTCGTCCGTCACCTTCCCGGCCGTCGAGAGGCGCTGTGCCGGGCAAAGAGAGAAAAGGGGGGGGAAAAAAATAGAAAGAGAGAGGGAGGGGGCGGGGTGGGCTGGGGGGGAGAGGAGGAGGGGGGAAAAAATTAAAGAATAAAAGTTGAAAGTGTAGCTGTGTTGTCAGCAGTGGCGTGTAGGCCAACTGCCCTGTTAGTGAGGCTGACATTCAAAGAGAGTTGGGATGCCGACAACAATCCCACAACCTCCTGCTGCGAGAAGACATTCCGCATGGTGGCCGAGGGCTTTGATACAGCTCTTGTGATCCTCGCTGGTGTGGCTTTGAGAAAACACACACACACACACACACGCACACACACACAGCACAGAGCCCAGGCCATCACCATTACGTACCATTTGAACACAGTGCTTTTTATATATTCCAGAATTTTCCACTATTATTGTCATGAAACCACCCTCTCCCGGCCCAGCATTAAACGCATGTTTATATGGAAATTTGCCGCATTTTGCCATCTTCACACCAATATTTGGTTTCATCTCCAGTTCTGCAGTGGCTGGAAAAAATATATATTACACAGCAACTGTACAGGTACATAAAAATGCTAAGTATTCCCGGCAAAGACTACTCCACTGAAAGTGCCCTCTTGTCATAACCAAATAGAGAATAATTAAAATACAGCACCGTCCTCCCATTAATAGCGCGGCTGTCTGTGTAATAGCCAAATGTGACTGCAAGCAGTGAGCAGTAATGCAGGTTACTGAACACACAACCCACTTTTGAGACTAAAGGCAAACAAGCTCCACTAATTACCGAGGCGCTGTGCAGTCATTTCTCTGAGCAAGGGTTACCGAATGGTCGCCTATTACTTCACTCTCCCTGCACCAAATGCTTAAGATAATGACCAGTTACTAATTGGTGCTTATACCTTATATCAGTTTGTGCAGAATATAATTGCAGCTATTATGCCACTAAATAATCATTGGAATTAGCATCTTTCAGCAAAAAAAAAAAAAAAGTGCTAAATAGAAGTATGGAGCATTTTCCAGGAAGAGGTCTCAGTGTCTTTGCACCACCGGTTGATTCATCATTAACTAGAGGGTTCGGGGCAGAGGGAATGCCTTTCCAATCATATTGTGATGTCAGTGCATCTTGTGCACCGGCTAATGGAGGCACTGATGTAGCACATACACATCTGCCTGTTTGAGTGTGTGTGTGAGTGTGTTTGCCTTCTTGGGTAGCACATCGGCCGCGTTTATGCACGCCGAGCCTCCGCCACGGTTGTTGTAGCTATGCGCGCGTGCACGTTTGCCCCCAGCGCGCACGGGGGACTGGAGGGAAGGTCTATATTCCATGCAGATCACGATCCCCGTGCTTCAGCGGCTCCTCCTTTGTGCTGGCCCTTCCGTCAGCTGTTGACTTCCCAAGTGTCTCAGACAGCCATGTTTCTGTCTGCGCCTCTGTCCACTGCCTTGTCCCGCTCACATTTCTGAAGTCCGCTGACTGCTAATGGCCGTGTCCAGACAAAGAGCCCACTCTGTGGCCACTCTGCGGGGCCAGGCCGGGGGGCCGGGGACAACCAGGAGGGTGGAGGTGGGGGGGTGGGGGGGTGTGTGGTTGTGTGAGGGTGAGGAGAGGGAGGAGACACAGGGAGGGCTGGTTTTGGAGGTAAAAAAAAAAGAAAAAAAAAGGGAGGGTTGAAGCTGGGGAAGAGCACCCGGCACTGCCTGCCTCTTTACACTCATGTCACGCCTGTGTGACAACCACTCCTCTGTGCTTGTTTGAACTGTCCTTCCCAATTAGCACTAATAAGTCACTCTGTAAGGATGAGCAAGCATAGTGTGCCCAATCACCCTGCGTGCACATACGCATAAACAGATTCGTACACAAAACACAAACACACACGCATCTCCCCCCTCCCCACTCCCACCCCCCTTCCTCCCTAAGCTTAGCAGCCCATGAAAATCCCAGGAGCACAACCCTGCTAATAGACACAGAAAGCCCAAAACGCATCACGTTTCCCCGCAAACAAGTGCCAGTAAAGAGGCAAATTAATGACAAGTCGTTTGAAGGGGTTCGCCTAAGAATAATTTTACTCTGGCGTCTCACTAGCGCCGAAGAATTGATTAGATTCCTGCTCAATCAAAGTGCCTGAATCAATAAAGAGCGGAGCAGGCATGCTCCAGCCCAATTTATTCACCGCGTCACTCTAACATGAGAGTCGGAGGGGAACGGAGGGAGGGAGAGAAAAGCGTCTCTGACAGGTGACACTGAGAAGGCCCCGCTGAAACTAAAAGCTGGTGTCGCTGGCAGGAAGGCAGGTGTGCCCCGCGCTCACAGCCAGCGTACCGCTGATATTACATTATTACATTAGCTCAAACGCCTGGCAGACTGCACTCGGGGACGCGAGGCACATCTTGAAATCATCCCAGGGCCCAATAAGCTCGATGTTCATGAAATATGAATCGGGCGGACGATGTCGCTTTCGCGCTATACGGCGCGGGGCTGTAAGACCAGACGTCCTGCGTGGGGCAGGAAGCTGGAGAACTCTGGAATAATGACTTCACTTGTGTTTTTCTCAAAGTAAAGACTGGAGGACTTAGTCAAGCTCGGCTGTGCTCGCCTGTTTATTGTTGCCTGCTTGTTTATTGTCATGCAGAAAGCAGAGGAGGTATTAAAGGCAGATTCTGCCCTTATTTTAAAATGTGCTGCCGAAGATTAGAGCGCCTGCCAAACACTGTGGAAACACTTAATTGATTTCCTTTGGACTGTTTAGCTCTACTGTAGCCCTCCTAGAGCCCAGCACCCGCTCACTCACATGTGCGTGCATGCGCACACACACACGCGCACACACACACACACACACATACACACACACACACACACACACACACACACACACACTCACACACACAAGAGTAGAGTACAACCCTGGCCCCATTGACGCCAACACAGGCCTGCCAAGAGCCTCATTAGTATTCACAGCAGTGGCATTTGCCAGCCCGAGCGTTGCCGTGGTGATGCTGCCCACACAAGTGATGATAAATGGTGCTTTCAGCTTCTCTGCCTTCCATAGAGCAGAGCAGGGAGCTGAGGAGTTGCTGGCCAGGACCCAGCTCCAAGCCGAGGCGAGCAAGGCCTCATCCCCAACGCCGGGCAACTGACGCATGACTACACCAGCCCCGGGCTGCTCCAAGGCTTTGGGTGCAGGGGAGTGGTGGGTAAGAGGGGGTTCGGTGCCGCATGGGTTGTGTGTTTGTGTCAGTGTGTGTGTGCGGATGTGGAGAAAAGAGATTTAGGTTACGCCGCGTGTGTGCGGGCGCGCGTGCGTGTTTGTTTGTTAGGAGAGGAGGAGGAGGAGGAGGAGGTGGTGGTGGTGGTGGTGGTGGAGGAGGAGGAGGAGGAGGGGGAGGAGGGGGCATGTTGGGAAGAAGTGTGTGCTTGAACTTGTTATTGTTGGCTGAAAAAGTGATGTCAGCTTCAGTGTTTCTGGAGTGTGTTTTGTTCCCTGTATGCTCCAGTTATGAGATAACCTGATCAAAAGTTAGAGACTCTAAATATCTGACTTGAAAATCTCCCCAGTTGTGCTTTGGATTCGCGATGATCGTGTGCACCCCAACAACAACGGAGAAAATGAATGAAACATAATACAGATAATGCAAATCAGTTGTTTCACAACAAAAGTGTGTTTTTAATTTATACATAAGCCAGCTTATAAAACAAACTGTTCTGGCACATAAAAATGTAATTTATATATGGGAGTTTATTCAAAATAAAAACATTATGGAGGAAAAAAACAATTTTATTAAAATAACTGGTACAAATGAGATGAGAAAAATAGTGTTTGTAATCCTCCTTTATGTGCTCACTATGCGCTAAGGCAAAAATAAAGGATAATTCTCTGTGAATAAGTGTTTCATAAACTGACTCCCCAGTTGAACAAATGCGGGCCGATTCGCTCCCTCCCCTGTTTGTTTTATTGCAGGTGTCACGGCGACGGCCAGTTGAGCCCCGAATCAGGGAAGACAAACAGAGGGCTGAGGTTTCCCGCTACACTCGCCCTCCCCAGAGCCCGCACAGACACACGTGTACGCGGGGAGGACGCCGAGGCCGGCCCGAAATCCTCCTGATCCTAGTCAAACAGAGGGAGACGGTGTTATTCCCACATTATGGTGCGCCGATACGCAGCGCATTAAGTGCCCGGGCGATTTTAAATCACACTTATTAGAGACGGTGTGACAACAGAGCACACACAGACGCGAGTCTTTATTTCATGTGCATGTCTAGTTTTAGCACGTTATTATGTAAAATGATCTGTGCCTATGTGCCTGTGTGTGCGTATGTGTATGTGTATAATTTTGTGTCTGTGTGTCTTCTCAGTGTGGGAAAAAAAATAATGTAATAAAATTTTTTTTTAAATCGTCCCAAGTATAAATACACAAGAAATATAAACCAGGTCGTGTAGAGTTTGATATGTGTGTAGTCCATGTTATATTTAGTGTCTTCAAATATAAGATTCAGGATGTTATGAGATATATGGTGAACAACTTAGCATACAATTACATTTCCTGACTTTCACTTAATTTAATTATAGTCTCATAAAACACATTTGAATCGAGAACAGACCCCCAACTTCCAGCATCAGATCTGCCCAGAGCAAGCAGAGTATTTCTCCGTCACATAATTACTTCACAGCTGCCTCTTACACAATCCTGCTCCAGTATTCACAGCACGGTCGAAGACGCTCTCTACCTCTACCTCTGTGAGTCCGCTAGCTTTACACCCGGGCTGCGGACGTGTCTGAGGAAATTACAGTAATTCTTGCACAGACCGCGACCCCTGGCCCTCCCCCGGTCAAACTTGAGGATGACCGCCCCTTCAAAAGATGGCCTGACCCTTCCCGAATCAAGCCTGATTACCCATCTCTAGGACACTAAGAAGCGACCAACTTCAAAAGGAGCAGAGACAATCACGGGCGGGGTGGCTGTGGCACGGCGGGGCCGGGGGGGGTGGGTGGGGTGTGGGGGGGCGGGGGCGTTCACAGACCCCGGGCCTGTGCTGCGGCGGTCTGGGCCAGACTGAACACTCGCAGCCAGGGGGCCGCGGCTATTAAAAGATAAATGTATTTCTCTCCTCCATTATTCATGATGCGAGGAGGTGGGGAGGGAGCGAGGGGAGCCAGAGGCTTAGCACAGCAGTGGATCCCTCCTCGGCCCTCGCCGGGGCCCGGGCCCCCGCCGCACCCGCCGCACCCACACCCCGATGCAAGAGAGGGTGAGTCGGGTGAGTGCGGGCGACAGCTGTGAGGTGAGAGCAGCAGATAGAGAGATAATGCAACAGTATGTAGTCCCACACACACTCACATGCATTTAACGCAATCGTATATGAAGTTGAAACATTACATTTAGCCGCTGCTAAACGCTTTGATCCGATGTGACCTACATAGGAGGAAAACATTCGAGTGTGGCAATGAATACTGCTCTGCGTTATTCAGATGCATTATGGCGGGATCTAAAATGTATTTTTGCTGCAGTTTTCCTCACGCGCAGTGGAATTACCCGTAAATGTTTTCAGCTCTCGGTTTTTTCTTCGCTCGCGTTCGTCTTATGCACTCACACAAACACACTCGTGCATCAGAAACCTGGAAGGAGCGTCAGGCTGTGGTGCTGAATAACCTCTCAGCTGCTGATTAAGTAAAGGGTTTGGGTAAATACTTTTGAGACATCTCGGGCTTCTGCGCTAGAGTGAAAGGAGAAGAGAGCTTTTGTCCAGCTCGTCTGTGATCTGCAAGAAAAGCAGATTAGGATGACCCCGGTGTCACTCATTTGGAGATGAGTCAGTGTTGAGAAAAGCCAAACAGACTGGAGAGAATGTCAAACAGCAGAAACAGCTAAGCTTCCTCTATTTGCTGCTTTTTTTTTTTTTTGTCCCGTGCAATTATTTTTTCCTCCGGCAAAAAAGCGAAACACGCAAAAACTATATTTTTTTCGCTGTTTCACTTCTTCTTCTCTTAAGGACGCAATAAAAAGTATAGCAATGCAATTTACCCTACGTCTGAATTGCGTATTTCAAAACAATACTATTATTATTTCCCAGATTTATATCAACATCAGGTTTATTTAGAAGAGATTGGGGGATGAAAACAATCAGGTACATTGTGTGTGACGAAAAACATTTATCTCACATGCCCCATGATGGGATAAACTACTGTTCATTTTTTAGATCAAATGCTTTCCAAATTGTTTCATAATTACCTTTAATTGAACACACACTGTGTAATTTTGCTGTTTCATGCCAGTATTTATTCTCCGCTGTTGCTAAAATTACGCTGGCATTATGTCTGCCTCTACTATTACAATCGCTGTGGCACTCACACACGCAAGTAATTCCCTGGGTAAGATGTGAGATAAAACAAAACTTTTAAAATGCGTTTTCTTAATTTTTTTTTGACTGTCACTGACCACAGACCTGGTTTCTCCCACTTAACAAAGGCGTTCTCGCGCATTATAGACCGGCCTGTGGTTTCCCCTCCACACGCCTGCGCTACATTATACGGGCATAAAATGCACACCGAGGCTTGGGAGTAAAGCCGAGCTCTGTGGCAGAGTGGAGGGTGGTCCAAACACGTCAATACTCATGACTCCACGCTGGGATCATTTGTCTGCAGACAAGAGGGCACAAGGGTGGGAAAAGAAGAATATAAGGCGGCCAGGAGATGTGGGAAGGCTGCTGAGGGGTGGGAGCTGGCCGTGAAATACGTGTGTTTGTGTATGTGTGCACACTTGGACTGACGAGTGTGTTTTATCTGTCTCTGTGTACTGTGTTAATGTGGATCACTATTCTTGCTTCGCCACTTTACGCATTCTGTCTTGAATCAGACACAAGAGACAAAAGGCCTCATATTTGTGCTTGCGTGTCAAGGATTACTTGTTCCATTGAATGTGTCCCCCTATTATCTGCTTATCACTCTCTGTGCTCTTTAATCTCTTTCTTGTCTCTGCTCAATGGCTTCCTCTCACTGTCTCCCCATCACAAATGTAGCCTTTCTCCCCTTCTATTTTTTAACACTTACAAAACTGAAAAGGCCCGGCCTGGTCTGGGCCACCTGGAAGCACCAGTGAAGCTTTCTCCCAGGCCTGGCTCCCTGCCACTAGCCAGCTGTAGCATTGTGAGTGGCCCATCTCAATTAATTCCATGCATTGCAATTGTTGCCGGGCACTGTTTACAGCCACCTCCTACTCCGCCTGGGTAGCCTCTCCGATTGTCCCGGGGCCTCCCTTGTTTAATACTGTTTTGCAAGTTATTAAGCCCTGGAAGTCCATTAATCACAGTTCACGGGCTGTGTAAGCCCACACAAGGCAGGCAGAGGTGGGGGATGGGGAGGCACACTCGCTGTCCTCAATGGGCTTAGACGGTGGTCCATTCAGATCCCTAACGAGATCATTACCACTAACTAAATACAAACCTGACCCCGCGACCCGCTGGGAAATTACGTAGGAGCTCCCTGGTGCAAGACATTAATATATACCCCCCCAAACACACACCCCATCTCCACCCCTCCCGTTTTCCTGCAACAGTGCGTAAACGCCCACCCCCAAAGTCTCCCAATGCAACCCAACCCCGCTGCCCGACCCCTCCCGCTTGTCCATTCTCACTTTCTTGCCAATGGACAGAAAACTAAACCTGTCATCAAAAGGGGCCTAATCACCGCTGTGGTTGTGGTAAACCAAGCCTGACAGACATTTCACTGAGGCCTCAATGGCCACATCAGTGCCACCTCCCCAGAACCCCCCCCCCCACAACACCCTACACCCCCTTCTTCTTTCTCTCTCTTTCTCCCAGTCCCCTCACTCTCTCTTTTTACCAGGCCTCTGGCCAATGAGCAACAAACACCCGGGGGCTTTTCAGATTACTTGACACACTGTGTCCACTTTTGGGAGGGAGACCACCTGGTAAGCTCATTTTAATACAAAACCAGTTCAGTCTCCTCTCCCTTTTTTCCCTACTCCTGCTAATTCCGCCTCTCAAGCCAAGCTACCACCATGAATTCTGTCTAATCCAGTGACCCCCACAGAACATTCCTGGTTTTACACTCCTCGGAAGAGGCTGGATTTGGGCGGATTACATGCTTCCAGTTCTGTTTGGAGGCACCTGTGACTGGGAGTGGAGGGACGGAGCAACGATGACAGTGAAACTCAGAAAGCGAGGAGGCGGAGAGAGGTGCCTCCTTTCCTCTCAACTTTTCCCCCTCCTTATTTTCACCTCTGGAGTCACGGGTTAGTCTCAGCCCCTGCTCTCTGGCGGGCAACTATGGCGTCGCACAAGGCGGCATGAACGTCCAGGCTGCAGCTGCAGATCTGCTTTGTGGCCCAGGCGTGGGCTAGAGGCGGGTGGTGGCGGTGGGGAGGGCGAGAGGGATGACAGAGCAGGGGTGAAGGATGTGGGTGGAAGGCGAGGTTGGTAGGGGGGTTCGCACTGACTTTCACTTTAGCCCCTCAGCTTATGTTAAGATGTTGTCACTTTCACCATCTCAAGTGTTGCCACTTCAGATGCCGGAGCTTAGCGTTTGCAATGGGCTCCACGAGGGTGGAGGGAGCGGGGGAGGGAGGGCAAGAGGGAGGAAGTCTGGGAAGATTTCCATTTTAAACAAGCGCAACTTTGTCACACTGTCACCTGACTGCCATACACCCCCCCACCCCACTCAGCCTCCACCCCTTTGCAATGTTTCCCAACTTCCTGTCTCCTCTTTGCTCCTTTCGTCTCTCCCTCTCCTCTCCTGCCTCCCTTCATCTCTCTCAAGAACTCTTTAAGGCTTTGCTTCCGCCCTGAATTCCTTGATGAATAGTATCTCACAGCCTTTTGAGTTTTGTGCACGAGGTGCTTAATTGTTTCGCCCCCCCCCCCCCTCCCGGCAATATCATACTGGATGCTTTAGCCGTGCGTGCAGTTGTAGATGTGCATATTTTAAATTAGGTGTAATATCCCCCACTTTAATCCACGATAAGATCTCAATTGTTCCATGATGTGAAATGAAGATGCAGCGACAACCGGGGCTGAATTAAATGGAAATCTTAATTTACCTGGATATTATCCTCCAGTGAAATATAATCACTGACTGAATTACTGGGCACGGCAGCAAATTCTTAATTGACTCTTAATGAGTGTCATGGAACATATGCCTCCGTGTAGATGCAGAGATTAAGGAAATGTAGTTCAGTAAGCTCGGGGAGAAAACATGAGCCGAAACATGAGCGTGACCGCATACAAACATACACACGTACACACACATAAACGCACTTGTATTTTCAAATTATCCACTCTGGAAAACACAACTATAAATACAAAATTACGCCGAAAATCTCACAGCAGAGGCTGGTGGTAGAGTGTCTACCTGGCGCTGCATCGATTGTTCCTCAACACTGACCAATTGTAAGCTCATAATGATGATCTCTGGCACGACAAGTGATTTTAACCTGCCTGTGGGCCGCCCCCGCACCGAGTCACAGATCAGCTGCCCCACGTAAACAAAAACATTAGGAGAGCGTTCCACATTTAAGAGCATGCTAATTACAGTCATTCCCATCTGAAGTACTTTCTGCTGCAATTTGCTCAGATCACCAAACCTCCCAATCCCTCTCATGTAAACAAATAAACTCTCACGCAACAAAGAGATAAAGCAAATAATAAAATAGACACTGGCGCTATCGTAACTCGCTGGGGGCACTGTGTTTGAAGTAGGCTTCAAATAGTATCATACTACTCTACAGCGTGGAGTCCTAGTGTTGTGCACATCCCCAGTGTGGAATAATTACGAGGGTTGTTGTCGATGCGCTCGGGAAAACAAATTGTTTACTTTATGACAGAATGGAGGTGAACGCATTCCAAAAGCGGGCTAACAAAAGAATTTAAATTGTAGTGTGGGAAAAAAAAAACCTGACAACAAGAGTTGTTTTGGAATTTGTGCACATTGGGTTAAGATACATCATAATCCAATCTTTCATCCGTCCATTTACATGTCCGTTTGGTACTTGTCGCTGGAGCATATCTTCAGCTCACGTGGGGTGAAGGCAGGGAATACACTATGGACAGTTCACCAGTCCATCATCACACTCTCACATTCACACCTGGGGGGCGATTCAACGTCTCCGGTTCACCTACAAATACATGTTTTTGAGCCGTGGGTGGACACCGTAGGACAGGGGGGAGACATGGGGATGTCTACGCACGTCTACGCAAAAAGACCCTTAGCCCAACCCAGGAGCTGAACCCTGCTCTCCCTTGCTGTCAACCCGGTCTTTCTCTTGAGCTAAATGATTGAAACCCAACAGGGGCCGGATGATACAGCTCCTCCTCTGGTTGCTTCGTGATAACAGTGACTTCATTATCAGCTCCTGCTCGGCACCCCTCCGTTCTGACTTGGTCTCAACGTTTCTCGCCCGGGCACACAGGCACGACGGTTGTTCCACGGCAACAAACGAGGGAGGCAGGGGGGGGCGCTCCACTCACCTGGAGGGCCCTCTCCAGCCCTCCAGGTGAATGTGTTTCTCCGGCGGCGGAGGAAATGAAGCAAGAATGATGGAGTGTTTGTTTTCTGACATTTTGTCTCTCCGCAGCCTCATCAGGGCTGAGCCTCGCAGACGTCAAGTGTTAATTTAGGGTTCCTGCCGAGCGCGGGCCTGTCAGCGGCGAGGCTTGGAGGAGGGAGGTGAGCTCTTGCAGAAAATGACCCTTCTGGTCTGATTGTCTTCTGGCCCGCAGACTGGCACTGAGAGGAAAAACAAAGACACAGAGAGGGAGAGGGGGAGAGAGAGGGAGGGCGAGGTGGCTGAGTGCTAATGCACCTTGCAGCAATTAGAGAAGCTTACCTGACTGTGTGAGCACAGCACGCAAACACGCGCCACACACACACACTCAAGGTACACTCAGTAAAGTACACCCCTTCAAAAAAGCACATACTGCACAGTCAGGTAAATATATACACACCAGCTGATGTCAGCACACACACACACACACACACCAACAAAGTGAACTCCTTTTTGAAAGAGCTCAAGCAGACACACACACACACACTCGCTCCCACCATGGCCCATTCCCAGTGGATGGCTTCCCGCCACCTTTTAGCTCAGTGATTAATTGGCCTGAGCTCGCGATAGTCCGACCCCTTATTCTGTGAAACTTAAACAAAAAAGACAAGCCTCTCTAAAGATTACAACAGCACATTAACCACAGAGTGAACCATGAAATTGCTTTTTCCCCTCCTGCAGTGTTGTGACTCTATAGTGGTCACTGCCAGTCACGAGGAAGTTGCACGGGCATTAGTGTTACATCACTGACAGACAACAAAACAGAGCGTAAGGGTGGAGCTTAGCTCCCTGCCACACGTCAGCTGACTGGTTTGGACCAGTGGTGGAGTCCTCGCAGGTACGGTGGCGAGGGGGAAACAGATTCTGTGGAAACGATAGGCTACGCTGTGTTATTTGTCAAAAGAGTCAAGTTTTTTCCAAGAGAGACCCAATACATCAAATTCGTTGTGATAAAGAGGGTTTAGAGGGCTTGTCACATTGGAAGGAAAGGTTAATTCTGTAATTATTTCAGTGTGAAAAATAAATAATGTACCCTTTGCCGTTTCCATCATTTCCTAATTCGCCTAGAAATTCATTTTCTTTTCTGTTTTTTCTGTGTTTTTTTTTCACTTCACCTAGCCCAATTCAATCACTTGAGTTCATCTGTCTGTGTTATGCAAATCTGAGCGGCTGAGATTGAACCCATTTGAATACCTGGTTCAACTCGTGAGCGGAGGGGCTGATAGAAAAGATGAATTCTTTCGTTTCACCGTGCCTCCCTTTTGCACCCAGTCGCACGGTATCAAGGCTACCTTTTTACACGGTGCTCTCGTTTATTTTAGCCCATTGCACAATGCTGTTCCGGCAGTCAAATGTATGAATAAGGAGTGGGTGTCTCTCTCTTTCTGTCTGCCATGCTCTACAGCGAGACAAGGTCTGTGTCTAAGATCATGGACGCTAGCTGGAGGATGCCGGAGTAGATAATTTAGACTACATTGGAGGAGGGTTCGTTTGGAGTTTCAGGATTGCCCAAGCAGCCTAGTCAGTGGAATTACAATATCTGCAAGAAAATCTGCTTTTTGTTAATTTCTTTCTTTTCCATTTCGTGTTTTTTTTCTTTATAAACCTGCCCAGGTCGGCAGCCCAGGCATTGAGCAACAGGTCTGAATAGTAGCGGTGTCTTGCACTGCAAGAGGTGCTGCTTTAGTTTTCCCAGTCCACCTGTTAGGTGGAAAAGAAAAACAAAACCGTGGAGATTCTCGCGTATCCAAGTCAAGAAGAGCGTAACAACAGCACCAGCAGTAATAACGCAAATAAGATCAAAACAAAAAAGCCTCATATGGGTGTCAATAAGAAATACAGATTTCAGCCACTACGCGGCCACTATTTGTTCTGGCTGCTGCTTTCCTCTGATTGGCTTTGTCAGCGGAGGATTCCTCGTAGGCGGACGAGGTTTCCCAGCCCCGCCCCTCACCAGTTCTCGTTGGTGGTTTACCAGTAACTCATGTTATGCAACTTTGCAACGGTTCTCCACGGACATATGGTATTATAACACTGTAAATGCGCTCTGAAATGTGGAACATTGTTGAATGTGAATTCATTAGGGATTGAATCTGTTAACACACCATTGTGTTCACAGCAGCTCTTTACTTGTGGTGACCAAAAACAGGTAAGGACACTACTCACTACAGAAGCTGAAACTGGATACGCCTGTGTATCCTTTTTTAGCTTTAGCTTTGGCTCGAAACATTTCGGGATCGCCATTAAGAGGTATTTCAACAGTAATTTTTTCAGTTTCAAAGTGGCATCAGAAATGCAAATACTTTTGTATAAATTACTATGAATTAACATGTAAGTCCCCATGAATCACATCCATTTTATTTTTCAAAGGTCCTCACTAAGCACAATAACTGTATTACTAAAAACTGTTGTAAACTGTGCATTGACTGTGTGTGTGTGTGTGTGTGTGTGTGTGTATAAGAGGGTGACTAAAAGCTTGTCAATGGATTTGGTTGAGTGCAAGAGTCATAGGGGGTCACAGAAAAAAAAAATATTTTCTAACTATTTTCAATTTTATGTTTTTTTTTTTGTTTTGTGGTGGGTTTGCCCAGTCTGGCCAGGGGTTTTGAGTGACAGATGAGGCTGAGGCTGGGGTCTCGGAGGCATGCAGACATAACACTATTATTCCAACTTATCCCTAGGAATACGTCCAGGCAGCCCCGGCCGCAGCAGGAGGCTAATAGACTAGCACAGACGAGCCCCCCTGAAGCTTGATGCATTGTGTCAAGGCCTTGTCTACTTCACGCACATTAAGGATCACATGCCACAATTTCACAGTACAGCAGGGGGACCGGCCCCCGGCCCAGCCCCTGATTGACCAGTGATGGATGGTGTTGACAGTTACAAGCCGAGTAGCAAGTGGAGCAACACAAAGGTCAAGGTTGAAGCTGCCAGTGAGGTCTGGTTAACAATGGAGGGTCTCCATAGTAGAAAAATGCTGTTGCTACTAAACACTGGCTATGCAGTTACACGGGCACAAAGGGCTTTGGTCATTTGAAGCCATGGCTTTTGTTAAACAGCCAGGCTGGCTAAGCAGAGTATTTAACATTCATGCAGAACTGATTTTAAAAGACAAGCCGAAACACAACAATCATTAAAAAAAAAATCCCATTTTAGAAGAAAATCACTCAGGAACGGTCATTTGCATGGAAACAGCCTCGTTCCTGTGACAGATAGCAGTCACCACATCGCTCTGAGGAGCAGGGGATAAAGCAGTCGCTGCCACTGCAGTGTCCTGCCGGAGTGAATTTTTTTTTCTCAGCGCGGCACTTCAGGTTGAAGACATTTCTCCGGTCATTTTCCTCCAGTACTTCAGTGTAATTCTTTTTTTCTCTCCCCTCCATTTTTTTCCCCGGCGACTGCAGTATGTGGCAGTCTGAATTGTGTGTTATTACCCAGCAGGAGACAATATCATTACCACATATTTGCTGTCAAGGGTCTGCAAAGAATGGTGCTGTCTTGGGCCTCAGTGATCTAACAACCTCACACAGGGCTCCAGAATTACCCACTCCTGGCTGGGGGAAGTCAAACACTACCAGTTAGAGAGGGGAGTGAACAAAAGAGAGGTACCCCCCCCACACACACACACACATACACACACACAGACACACACAGACTCATATCCCCTTTCTCTCTCCCTCTCTTGTGAAGATAGAAGGGGACACACCTCCTCTGCGCCAAACGGAGGATGCTATTCTCCCGCGCCTTGATAGAAATATATGTTTGGTTCAAGTGCCGAATGATATGAGACTGCAAGGAAGATGCGGCCGGGCAGTATGCATGACAGTCTGTCATTTTAGATAAAGAGACAAATTGTAATCTCAGCAGCGTATTATTAGTGTTGGACGAGTAGCTCATAATTACCGGCAACTTTTCTGCTGGATGCTGGCTCCGAAGTGAGAGGACAGCATGTTAAATGGGGTTCTGTCTAGAGTAACGGAGGTGTCGGTGTGCCGTGCCTGTGTGTCTATGTCCCAAAAAAGTCAAGTTTCTTCCCTGCTTTCCTCTTAACACATCATATTGTGACAGGGGTTTCAGCATTTAAAAGGGTTCATAGAGATATGTCATATAATGTCTGACGAAAATAACTCCAGAATAGACAAACAATCCCTTTCATGAAAACTGCTATTCAGAGTTTGTAACAATGTCTTTCTCATAAGACAAATAGAATTGCTATCATTTCCGCTGACAGCGTACAACAAACAGACCAACAGTTTATGCATACTGAGTGACAAAGCCATCTATTTTCTTTCCGGAAAAACAGGCAATACACACTCTGGCAATTGAACCACAAATGAGGAGTGAAAAATTCAAACTTCCTCTCCCATCCACCATCATTTATACAAGACATAGAAATATTTGATTGCTCTTGCATATCTCCTCACGCTTAAGGAGACAGCCAACCAATCGGCAGCCCACGTAAACAGAGTCTGGGACTCTATATGAGCCTATCATTTAAGAATCAAGCCTGCAAACAATCAGGAGGGAGAGGAAAAGGAAAACTTGGAGAGAGCTTCTTCTTCCAGTGCTTTGAAGGTGTAAACAGAGATCCTTATTTACGGTAAGATGTGGCTGTGCATGCTTGATGCACCTCTGCACTGAAATAAGGCAAGAGTCCTTGATTTTTTTTCTCACACAACAATAGGGGCCGGCTCTTCAGGAAGACACATTCATATTCATGAATTCAGGATCTATAGTGGTAAATTATGAGCATGCAGCTCGCTCCTCCACGAGAGGTGAAATAGCTGAAACTCGCAAACCATTTTAATAACAAAATCATTCAGAGTATTCATGCTAGTTACTGGAGAGGATATATATTATATTCTATCTTTCTAGAGTGTACACTCGTGGCAAGGTGGAATGTCTTAATTAAATTTGATTAAATGAAGTGCCCTTATAGGAAGATGTGGAATAGAGAAAAGTGAGTTCCAAGAAAGGAAAGAAACGGGGCATATAAGATCAGACGAAGAGTTGAATGTTAAACAACTTGGCATTCCCACACAGCAGAAAGGACGACCGGTACAGTTGCACTCAACTCATTTCAAAACCTGGACCACACAGTATGCTTATTACGATTGAGAATTTAATTAATGTGATGTTCCTGCATTCACCCTTTTGCCAGTGATATCCAAGATCGTGCATCAGTCAGATACGGTATCTGACATGATATTAAATCTGAACATTTACACCTTACAAACAGAGAGCACTCAAAGGCATCAGCTGATAGGACGTCGCGATAACGTTCTGAAAACGGTGCCACTAAATTAACCTGATTCTAATAGGATTTGAGGTAGATAACATGGAAAATTACTGTTTTCTTTTCAAGGCAATATACAAAATGGGCGCGCTACAAATTGATTTCTGTCCCCCCACTGCACCCCCCCCGCCGCCCATCCACACATTTTCATAATTTGAGATGAGGCGATATGGCATTAATATTCTCTATCTTATCTTGTCACATCCTGAAATTGTTGGAGAGGATATGATTAGCTGAACAATAGCATGAGAAATGCACTTTATGAAGGCTATCCAGGATTTTATGACAAAGAGAGTGGAGAGGTGCTGAGCGGGCCAGGAAGCAGACGCGGTGGCAGTCAAATGCCCTTGTTCCTGGATCTTGATTTGTCGCAGCAGGCATTCAGGAGAGCCCGGGGCTTGATGATACATGCATGCCCACCGGTGTCGGCCATTCACACACGATTAGCATTTTATTATTGTTTATAGGCCATTTAGGAAGCAGGAAGACAGGCCTGAGCCAATGGTGCAAGGAGGGCTCCAAAGCACAGTGTTTTGGACTGGTTAAATGCACCATTAAGCCTTTTAAAATGAGCTCCACCCGTCAGAGACTAAAAACAAACGTGGCTTTCTGGCTATCAATGGGCACCACTTAGAGGAAACAATGCCCTGTTGAGGCCCACCAGTTTCCTCATCAATGAACATCAAAGATGAATGAGCGCTGGCTGACAGCTTTGTTTTGACTCCGATACCCACAAAGCCCCGCTCAAAATCATCCCGGTGCTGCTCCTCTGGGCTGCCCTAACAGGTGCGACCCCTCCTCTCAATGCACCGTTTGACAAGACCACGGATGGGCAGGGGTGGCGGTGGGGGGCTTTGGTCCACATCCGCCTTAATCCACCCCACCATAAAAACACTTTGAAAAACAAACGTTTGTTTGGCCAAAGTCAAAGCCCTGGAGCCTGGGGCTCATCCGTCTGTCTGCCCGGGCTTTCTCCCCCTTTTATTCCTGCCCACTTTTTTTTTTCCCGTTTTGTTTTGTTTTGTTTTGACACAGTTTCAACTCTTCCCCGCTCATTTGGACGGGACATTAAACGAGACCCGTGAGGATCTTATTCCCAGCCATTTCCCACAAGAGGAATACGTACAGTTACAGCGGCCAATTGTTTGGATTATGATAACAGTGCCTGAGGAAGAAGAAAGAGTGGAGAGAGGATGGGGGCTGGGCGGGGGAGTGGGCGAGAAAAGTCAGAAATCTCACACAGCAAAAGATTCTGTGAGAGGAAAACAACCACCGGCATCAAAAGACACAGACTGGGGATCAAACCTGATTATCATTCAAGTTAGTTCACTCTGCAGACGGGGAGCATTTTAAGCTGGTTAATTTCTCCCACCCCCTTATTCTGCGGCGAGAACTGTGCATTTTACTGCCAGTGATAGGCTCCCACTACTTCATGGGGAGATTAGAGCTCCTCCACTCAGGGATATAGAAAGGCCTTCAGCCTGGCAGAGGGAGCGAGAGAGGGAGAGCCAATGTTGAGCATTTTAATCTGGAGTCACAAAGATAAGATGCAATGGCAGATCAATATGTGCTCTATGGTGGCAGCTCCCTGAGAACTTGTCTGTCTGGCTGTGTGGTGAGAAGCCTTTACCCTGCGTGCCCCATGGCTTCATTTCTCCGCAGACCGGCTATCTGTAGTGACTGTCTGCCTGTGACATCTCACACCGGGGCGGCCAGACACCACGCAAAACAGACAGTGAATATCTAAATAGGATCGCCTGTGAAATTTTCCATGATAAATCTCTCCAGGAATCACCCGGTTTGAATATTCGATATCGCGTGTGTCCTTGGCTACCTCGGGGGGGCGAGGCAGCTGCGATAAGGGATATTCACAGGAGTGATTAGATAAAAGAAAGCTAAATTCTTTTTTGATTGCGGGAGATGCACGCCGACGGTATTTGCACTCTGCCACGTCTGTGTGACTGAAGCGGAGTGTATGGGCAGCATTCAGGGTGTCATTTTTACTTAATTTGCCCTCCTTTGCATCGGTGCCGCATTCCATCATCCCGGCATCATCAGATGCACCGTCGGCGTGTGAAAGGGTTTGGAAAAAAAAAAAAGGGGGGGGGGAGGGAGAGAATTCCTCTGCGCCTCTGAGAATCGTCACGCCGGAAAAGTGAGACACCTTGAACTCCTTTTAATTTCCAGCCGGATAAACAGCAAACCTGTGGTGTTGCTGTGAGTCGACACAAAACTCATCGGCGCACACACTCGTGCAAGCATCGTTAGCACACACGAGTGGGTCTGGGGCTCGTGGCTTTCATGTGGGCTTCGAGCAGCCCACAGCCGTCCATGTTTACACCTCACATTTTTCCGGCATCCCGCCTCAAATGATGCCGTCGACATGGCTGTGTCCTAAACAGAAACAGATCATTAAAGGGGGGAGGAGGAAGGGGAGGGGTGGGTGGGGGGTTGAGGCAAGCGAGGTATTGTCATGTTTGTTTGTTTTCATCCTGGGCAGCAGTTCAGATACAGCAGAGGCTCAAAGCCAATCTCGGCTCTGACAATTCACAGCAAAACACCACGACGAGGAAGGGAGGGAAAAAAAAAAAAAGGGAAAAGTGCTGAACCGAATCTGCATTTGTGAGCACAATACATGTACTGTAAAAGACGACCGCAGTGCTTTGGGTGGAGGGTAGGCCGAGTGTGTGTGTGTGTGTGCGTGTGCGCGCGCGCGCGTGTATGTGTGCGTGCATGGGTCCACGGACGCACGCGCATGTGTGAGTGTTTGTATGTCTGTGCCGTTGTGTGACAGCAGACCTCGCTGAGGAGGACTAGCAATCACTCCATTCAGCATCTGCTGCCACACAGCTCATATTGTCATTCCCCAGTTTAAAGGAACCTTGAGCGGCTTCAAAGATCTTTTCAAAGCCTTAATCCTAATAGGTCGCGGTTTGTTCTGTCACATCAAAAGGGGGAGAGAGGAGGTAGGGGGAATAATGCATCAGGGCTGGCAGAGATTCTTAAGGGCGGAAGATTGGCAGAGGATTTGCAGTGCGGGGAGGACTGAAATCTGAAATATCGGACACAGAATGCCTGCTGTAATAGATATGAAATAGGTCTTCTCAAAAGCATGAAAGGCTGACATTTCCAGAAAGTTTGTCATGAGAAGGCCCTTTTATTCCCCTTCGTCTATCTGCGTTTGTACTGCCACCTTGTCCATAGTGGAAATTCGCAAGTGTCACTCTAACAGGTTATAGAATAAGATTGGACATTTTCGATTTTTTTTTTTTTTTCGCCCACCTCTTCCCTTTTTTATTGAATGTTTAGACTTTCCAGTGAGAGACCAATTGAGTTCTGCCTTCTACATGGCACTCAACTTAAAAAATTCTATGTTCAGCACTTGTTTCCTGACCTTGCGGCATAAAAACTGAATGACGAATGAAATCTCAGCCTCTGACCCCTGTTGTACGTGTTATGTATACATGTCAAACATATACACACAGCGTGTATATTAATGCAACAAATAGCACCACTGGTCTTTGTGAGGCAGGAAGGCTCTCTTAGCATACATTGCCCTCGATGTGACGTGCTTCAGCTGCACGGACGATAAAGTTCAAATTGAGTCTGCCCAAGCATATAGTGGGTGGGAGACACGCTGGACCATAAGTGTCACTTGTGTGTTTACTCCTCACCTCGCTGACACTTTATCAGCTCTGAAGGTGTCTTTCATGCATTTTCACCTGATCGACTGGGCAGACAAAGAGATCTGGCCCGTGTTTCAACAGTGCACAAGTGTCCAGCTAATTAGGTGCTCATGGGAAACCGAGCATTGATTTTCTGTCAGCGAGTCCGCCCCCCCAAAAGAAACTGGGTTGTTTGTCTTTTTCTAATGATGCACCGCGTGCTATTGATAACGGCGATAAAAACAGGCCAGGGGTGTAGAATAAGCAAACGTGGACACACTATACCCGTGGGAACCCATATATAATGTGGCTGGCTGCTTAATTGTAGGGGTTTTAGGAAATAGGTAGGCAGCGATCGGTGGGAAGTAAACAAAGTTGCTCAGGGATGGAGATACACAGAGTTGTCGGACAAAAACATACCTTTTCAGCTCTGTAAAGGCGTGAAATCCCTCTTGTGCTTGTTATTTCACACTCCTGTGGCTCCAACTTGGACCAGTGGTGGCACGGTAAACAAACAAACACGTGAATTCGCACAAACCTGCGTGCACACACACACACACACACTCACACACAATGGGAAAAATAGGGGGAATTTTGGTGGGGAAGTTGCTAATGACCCCACTATATTTTTTAGGACCCACACTCTCTCGGAATATGAATCCTACAATCACGCAGATGATTTTCAAAATTATTCCAACACAGAACATTTCCTGTATAAATACAGGCATAATCTTTTTTTTTGTGTCCAGAATTATGAAATAACCGAGGACCCGGACCACATACCCCTTCATACATTCTCCCCAACGTGGGAAACATGGCTTCGCCGAGCACACAGAGAACTGTTATGTATAAATAATGGTTTCAGTATCACTCAGGACAGTGTGCCAGCCACCTGCTGATCCAACCACACACAGGTAGAGCCAGCCCGGGTGACACGGGGCTGTAGACATGGGCATTCAATCTGCCAGCAAACTAATCAGTGAAAGGGATGAAGTCCAAGCTTATCAGAGGGGGTCATGGATGTAGGTGGAGGAGGCAGGGATGCTTTGTGCAGCCACAGCAGGGTGACACAAGCCCCCGGAATGGGAAAACTCACAAATCTCAATGTAGGAGGTTGGGAGAGCGCAACCCTCAAGGAGGTGAAGGAAGCTCTGCTGCTTTTCCACCCACACATTACCTGAGCATGTCAGAATCTGATGCTAACACCTTCATCTTAACTATGATATCATGAATGCAGGGTTCACTTGCCCTGCAATGGATATCTGACCGTCTGGATTACTGGTAATGGGCATTTGTTGTGTCTAAATGCAGTATCATGATGAAGGGTGTAAGAGGAGTGTATAGCGCTGAAACGTTAAGAGTTCGATAGAAAAAAGAATTCCCCAGAATAGTTTGGAGAGGTCTGGCACCGCTGTTTAAGTATGGCATTGTCTCTCAAGCACTAACCTGTGAGAACACATGAAAAAATAAATAAACAATTCGTTTCACTAGATAAATGTCTGTCTTTGAAATGCAAGGCCCCGGGTTGAACGGTTTGTCTTTAGATTGGAGAATGTTCTTTTGCCTCCCTTGCACAGTGACGTGCCGCTGAATGGAGGCATTATTTCAGCTCCTTAACTGATCACCGCTGGAAACCATTTCTGTATCAGCATTTAAAGGTACAAGACTGTAATTCAGGAGGTAATTTCACATCTTAACGGAATCCAATTAAAAGCGCGGACATTTCAATTAAACGTCCCCTGGCTTGTCACCGTGGTGTCGCGCCACAAGTGAAATTGGAATCAGATTATGGTGAGAACCCGGAGAAGTATTTTTACCGCGCAATAAGGATCATGCATTCCAGATAGAGACCCCTGTCATGCATACCACGCGGGGGGAGAAAAAAATAGCTTTTCTTTGCCAACATTAGTCATTTAATTCTCCCTCCTTATTAATTTCACAGCAGATTACCTGAGAAGATACAAAATGCTGTCAGCAAAGAGTTTTAATTAAGTATGGGGTATGTTGCTCTGAGTGCCTTATGTGAAACTGCTGCCTTATAATGCTCTTGTTTTAATTACTTCAGAGTGCCCCCTCATTAACCTCTGTGGAGATGTGCTCCAAACTACAGTGTGCATTACAAACACAGAAATTGCTTATATCCATATACAGACCTCATGTTTGAGAATTAGGGCGCGAACGGCTCGACGCACTTTCCTCATTTTTTTTTTTAGAAAAATATATATATTTATCTTCATCTTTTTTAAAAAATAAAAGACATTGACGGCACAGTTCTGATCATTGTGCTTTGAGTTTGTCAATTATGAGATAACCTTGGCGGTGGAGGGCACCATGACGACCCCTGGTGGGAGCTGTGATCTCAAATTACAAGATCATGTTTGTGCCGCAATTGCAGAAGCCGGTCTTAATAAATGGCACAAGCTTTGCACGACATTACAGTTTCTATCATGTGGATGTATTTTATTAAAAACATTTTTTTTTTTAATGTGTCGGTAGAATATTTTTCCCTGGCCACCTCTCCCAAATCCACTAATGTCACACTGGCAAACACGATGTGCAAAAAGAAAAAGCAAAACCCAAGACGTTTTCACGTCAGATGCTGCGAAGCCCTGCGAGTGCAACACAGATTGGTTTTGTTTCATCATTTCATTTCTCGGCAGCTGTGGGTGGTCTCACAGCCAGAAAATCAGCAGCCCTGTGGACTTCTCCCTTTTGATCCTTTTCATCCTGACGTGTCTGAATGGTCCAATATAGATTTTTTTTTCTTCTTTTTTTTTAAACTCTGAAAGTGGGCTCCTATTCACAATGTGTGGATGGGTAACGGTGCCACTGTCCACCCCAACACCTTAATGTGGTTTAACAGGATACATTAGCTTTTAATGGCACTTAATTGTACAAAAAGGAAATCCATAACCACATAAGGAGAAAAGTCAAGTATTTCCAAGCTCTTTATAAGAACAATTTAGAGCAGACAAGTGCTTTTCAAACCTTGGATTGGAATCAGTCCGACAGCCTGGCCATGAGAAGGCGCCTCCTCATTTGTGGGGCTACAGTGCCACCATTTGGTGGTGACTATGCCTCCATTTCCTTGCCACGTCCAGGCTGTTGTCAGTGCTGGGCCTGCGTAAAACATCATAAATTGTGATGGATCACGTTCAGTAAAATCCCATTCCTTAAATAAATGATGTCATTCAAAGATAATGTCACAGGTGACACGGTGATTGTCTGATGCTGCGGCTCCGAGTCGTCTCTGGGAGAGCGGCTCCGCAGCACAACTATAAAGTTGAATCGTCTAAACCTACGGCATGTCATCTCGGAAATGAGATGGACCCAAAACGCGTCCAGGTGCAGGATTAGAGAGGGAAGACAACATCCAGTCTTATTGTTATTGTTGATAGATTATGGTCGATCCATGCCATCTAAGATAATGAGCAATAACCTGCACTTCAAGAACAGGGGAGGTTTGCCAAGCAGGAATGGTGATTACAATCAATTAAGACTGGTGACAAAGCAGCGTGTGTGTGTGTGTGTGTGTGGGTGTGGGTGTGAGAGCTGGTGTTTTATTCACACATCCTTCCAAACTACCCTGTTTTGTGTAATCAACATCTGTTGTGACAGGCAACCTCCTCCTTTCTCAGAATGGCCCACTTCAGATAATGAGTGTCATACCAAACTGCAGGCCAAAGGCTGATTTTACTCCTCTTTTTACTCCTCCTCTATGGCCTCCGCTCTCGCAGCCCTCCGGCTTCCTCTCCTATCATTCAAGACGTCCATTGTGGGGAGCCTTGAAAAAGGGAGACAAACACTCTCACAACACTGCCGGCGCTCAGTTTGTGGGGGTGGCAGGCGAAATAAAAGTCTTGTCTTCTTCATTGAGACCATAGAATCCTTAACAGTCCACCGTTAAACACTGAGATCGGCGTGAATGCCTATCTTTCGCTTTTTATAAATGAGTAACTCAAACGCATCATACTCCTCTCTGGAGCTTGGCGCCTGTTTTCTTCGGTTTCTATCCCTTTGCCAAATGTACAAATATCTCTCACCTTGCAAACAAATCTGTATCTTCTTCCTGCTCTTGTTTTTTTTGTCACAATATAGCATATTTAAGTTATATAACTGCTAAACACAACGGTATGTATGGCACACATTGGTATGAATGCCTCGGATTAACAATGGTTTAGGCGCCATCTCCTGGTAAGGTTTGTCACTCCTTGACCTCGCCGTAAGCCTCCTTTTTTAACACACTAGAGAATACATCCCATCCTTAAAAATAAAAAGCCTTTATTATATAATACTAAGTGTAATTCTAAGTCTGAAAAGATTTCTCAGTCACAAACTTGAACTCCATTTTGACTCCACAGTCTAAGCTCTGTCTTCAATGAGATGTGTCTAAAATGTGTAAATAAAATCATTTTCCCAGCTTAGCCTCAAAATTAATTGCCTCCAAAATAAGACAGATAGGTTCAGACAAGCGAAAGTGTGAGATTGCACCGAGTGTCAGTTTATTGGGTCTGATTAACGCACGCATCCAATTTCTTCAAACTTAAGATTCATCTCGGCACATAAACACATTTTTTCATTTCAGAGATGGGATTTGCTGTCTGCACAGCCACGTAGAACAAATTATTTTGAAAATCCATTAAAGTCATGAGCACACTGAACTCTGTTCAATTTAGCACAACCCTAAGTTTACTTTAACTGCAGGAGAGCTCTTCCTCTTCCTCGTTTTTTTAAAGGAATCCTTGTATTCTTATATTCATTCATCAAAACCTCCAGTTTAAAGTGTCAAGTGGCAGCAGCTTGAGTGAGCAGTGAAGCTGTTATTCCTTTTTTCTCTCTCTAAGTGTCAGGATAGCAGAGTGTGAACATCAAAAAAGGGAGGCCTCTCTCATCTGGACGTTGGGTTGTGCGGTTCAGTCATAACTGTGTTGTGACAATTAGCGTGTCAGGCTTTGCACACTGGTCGGGTGAGGCAATATTTCTAATAAAGGCTGTTACTATAATGCGACTGTGAACTGGAGTTAATGATATTAAGATGAAGGCGTAGACATTGGTGCCCATTTGTACAGCACGCGCGCGAGCAAAATAATTGTTTCTCACACTACAGCGTATTGCCTCTGTCAGATTAATAGTGCAGACCCATTCGCCCTTTTTACGCTTATCATCGCCGAATAAGTCACACTGGAAATCAATAGCACAATGATATGGACGACGCCACAGCTGCAGAACTGACACACGGGACTGTATTTCACCCTCTGTTAATGTTGCTAAAATCGATCTATTTGGGTTAAATCAGAATCATCATCGTGTTTTTCTACGTAAATGTTATGATAAAAAGCATGCACGTCTGTCATGTTGTAAACAGAGAAACTAATACAATATCTATCTGATCTTTTGCCCGGCAGTGCTGTACCAAATGTGTCATAAGTGAATTGCATAAGGCGGAAAGAAACACTACTCAGCAGTTGAAATGTGTTAAACCGTGCATTATTAGGTGATTATAGGATGCCACAGCATGCCATTATTTGCACTTGGCCATGTTATTATTTTCTTAAATGAACTTGGTGTGAGAAGCTTTTGATTCACCTTCTCTTGGACTCTTGGAAAAGCTGAAAAAGTTTAAATTAAATGCTTATACAATCAACAGGCCAATGCTCTGCTAATTAATTCCATCCATTATCTTACCCGCTTTCCACCCAACAGTGTCACAGGGGTCTATCTCTAGTGCACATTGGATGGGTCGCCAGTCCATCACGGTGCACACATACAGACACACACACCATTTACTTTCACATCATTCACTCTCATACTCAATTTAGAGTCTACAATCTAGCTAAAATGCAGTGTTTAAATGTGTTGGGACTATGGGAAGATCATGTGACTCTGGATACTTGTTTGAACAAAAGATATTAGTGTTTTGTTTCTGTCACCAATCATATGCAAAAAACATAAATAAAAGAAAATAGATCTGAAGATGAATCAGCAAAAAAAAAATCTTTTTTTCCTGGCCTAGAGTTATTCCAGACTTACAACCAATCTTATCTGAACCATGACTGTTATTTATCAGTTTTCGAACCTTTCTAGTGACCTGTCCAATGCACACGTAAGATAGGTACCAGCTGGACACAAACCTTGAGCAACAAGAGACCCTTGAGAGCACCAAGCATGTGAAATAAAGGATGCATGGATATATAATTTAGGTGACTTCACAGCCAGAAAGATGCCAGTTTCCATCCTGCTCTCTGCTCCACCTGAAACAGTGTTAAGGGACAGAGCAGGTAAGATAATGGATGGATATATTGTTTTGCCATGACCTTTCCCCTCCGCTGCAACTGTTAATTATTCATTTATCTATACACCCATCGTAACTCATTACACTGGCGCCCAGTTCAGTTCAGGATCCATTTTAAGGTACTCCTTATCATATATTGAACTCCCTGTGAACTTTCAGGGTTTAGTGAGCTTCTCCTTTTCCATAACCCCGGAAGATCAATTAAATGTTCGGACCAGGGCTCACTAATGATCCCCTGCTCTATCTATCTATCTATCTATCTATCTATCTATCTATCTATCTATCTATCTATCTATCTATCTATCTATCTTTCTATCTATCTATCTATCTATCTATCTATCTATCTATCTATCTATCTATCTATCTATCTATCTATCTATCTATCTAGTAGGTCTGTGTTTACGTTGAAGGCTGATTAGCTCAGTTGGTTGACGTGTGGTGCTTATGTGATGCTAAGGTCACGGGTTTGACCTTCTTGCTGGTTAAACAATTCGTCCTGGTTTTTCCCATTCGTAGCGGGAATTAAACTGTATGCTATTTTAAACCCATCATTTCGTTGCTGTAGTTACCCGTTTCAGACACCAGGGGGCGCTTGGGAGCTACTCCAACAATTAGACTTCAAACTGCTGTTACTTAACCTGCTCTTCTACTGGATGTCAATAATTCACTGTTTGATATCGGGGTATTGGTGGTTCTTCAGTATAACTGAAGTATAACTCACTTAACTACTATGCATGTTTTATATTTTTTGACTATGCTTGTTATATATATATTTTTTTCCAGGCGTAATAATATCAGGATGTAACCATACAACCATACAGATGTAACCATACAGACCCTGTCTATAAAGTGCAAATTCTCAATCAATCCATAAACCTTAAAAAAAAAGGAATAAATAAAACTTGAAAAGTGCAGACCTGGCCGAGAGCCTAAAGGGCAAGGTGGATCTGTTATAAACAAGGAGGCGTATTCAGAGACACACACACACACTGATCCGCACACAGTGACCCCTCCTCTCTGTCAGGCTGCTCTTCCGTGTTTACACACCCACAGTAAGCAGGACAGAGGCGGCCGCAGGGCGAATGTTTACCGAGCAGCTGCAGCTTCAGTACCGAGCGGAGCTGAGCTGAGGGACGGGGACAGTCGGACCGTGTATGGCTGAAACAGCAGGTGATTTCTGCCTCCACGGTCGCATCTTAAAGCGGGATGTTCACTCGAAGAGGGCATGGAGACGTCAAGAAATCTACACAGAAAGTTCTGGACCCAAAGAAGGATGTGCTGACCCGGCTGAAGCACCTCCGATCACTGTTAGGTGAGCGAAATGTCACCGGGAGCTTCTCCTTCTTCTTCTTCTTCTACTACTCCTCCTCACTGGGTCTTCTTCTTCTTATCTCTCCTCCTATTGAGGCTGCTAGCCAGGCGAGCTAGCCGGCTAACGCCTGTCACTGCGCTGCCTAATGTGAAGCCACATGACCCGGAATGTCCGTTAACACCACACCAGGCGCGTCGGTTTGACAAGTCGAAGCAAACCGTGATGGTGTCCATTGAAATTTTTCGGTATCAATGTGATAAAAAGGTGCTGATGTGAGGCATGGATGCTAGCAGCGCCGGAGGCTAAGCAGGCTAGCGAGGCAGAGCTAAGCGACGCTGCCTCATTAGAGCATCAGCAGATGTTTACAACCCCTGCTGTCACCTACTCCTCGGTCATCCAAACACATTTTTACGTCGATATAGCTCGATATTGAATAATCGCCACTCGTGTGATTGCGCCAGAGTGAGGACAGAGCTCTCCTCTAGCTGTGTCTATCTGTCAGTCTGCCTGGATGGATGGATAGATGGATGGATGGATGAGCTGCTGTTAAGTTAGTGCTCCCTCCCTCCCCCCACTCACGAATTTATAAGAAAATAAGGACGAATGTAAATGTCGTGATAGAAGAGTCCTTTGTTTCTGTCAGAGGACAAGGAAGTGCCGCGGTGTTATGACATGTCATAAAACTGCTGTCTTCCTCCAGTCATGTTCAACAGACCTGTGTGTGTGTGTGTGTGTGTCTGTGTTGCACATAATGGAACCCATTTCCCATTTCCCTTTTAATCCATTGATCATGATGCTTTAAAGGACCCATTAAGTGGGTGTCTCAGCTGTCTGTGCAGGACAAATAACACTCCAGTCAAATAGTTTGTGGCCACTCTCTTTTGGTTAACTTGAATGATGATTGAGCAAGTCCATATTCCTTTGCTGTTTGTTGCAGATATGTCCAACTTATTGCCTCCGACCTGCCTATACTGACTATGACCTTCACAGTGTTTTGTTTCGGAGCATATGTGCATTGCACGCTCATATTGTTATTGCATCACATACTAAATGGGGTCAGTTGGTACTTGGGAAAGAGTCTAGAGGAAGAAAGTTGTCAAGGGGGAATTGTGAAATCTGGAGATAAACTGCAAGGGATTCATTAGCAGTATGATATTCCATAAGTTCTGCATTTCAGGATAAAGTGGGTCACGCATGCACAGGTGTTGCTCCGTCCCAGCTGAGTTTGCCCATTTGCAAGGAAGATCAGTTACGTATGACGTTAGTTTACGAGAGAGAGGAAATTGAATTGCGGCCTTTAAAGTATCATTTAGAATGAAATTCGTTCAAATCTTGCAGTTCTGTCCACATTTCTTTCTATATTATCCATCCATTATCTTTCCCACATTGTTCAATAACAGTGTTAATGGTGTCTCAGGGGTTTGCCGGGGCCCATCTCCAGCACACATAGGAGGGAATTCAGGTCGCTTGTCCATAGCAGGGTACACACACACACACACACACACACACACACACACACACACCTAGTGCCAGTGTCTCCAGTTGACCTAAAGATAGATAGTTTTTGGACTGTGGGAGGAAATTGGAAGACCAGGAGAAAACAGAGAGTCCCTCGGTCTGACTATCCTAACTTTATTAAACAAGCATTATAAATATGAGAGATGTAGCCAAATGTATAGTGCAGATATGGCAGTAAGCAGTAGACACCGTAGTGGAGGGGAAGTGTCACGCTGGGAACAAACTATTTTCTGCTTGCTTGTAACCATTTTAAAACGCAAACTTTGCTGTTTTATCGTTTTCTTGCAGAGCAGCATAACTTCTTCCAGGATGCTTATCAGTTTTTCAGAAGCAGTGAAAAAACTGTATGTGTGTGTGTGTGTGTGTGTGGGTGTGTGTATATGTATAACTCATGCACATATATATGTGTATATATATATATTTTTGCTATTGTAGCACACCTTCAATGTCAAGAGCAGTGCAGCCAAAGTAGAGGTCAAAATGTCCTCTTGTGTTTCTCTTTCCCTCATGCACAATTAAAGATAAGGCCGGTGTGTTTGTCCAGCCGCTGATAGTCTGGCCTGTGCGTTGATGTTCCCCCCCTAGTCTCCCTGATTTCACTGTGCTTTCAGCTGACCAAGGATTTCCTCCTGGTGCTGCTGGTTCCTGTACGGACAGGAAGCCGCGATGAGAGACGGGGTGCTGTGGAGGACAGGACGGACAGGACAGGACAGGGACTGGAGGGAATATAGCGGACCCTGTTCCACTGCTGACAGCATTTTGTCACTCTAGCGCTAAAACAAATAGGAAAAAAAGTGTCACTTCCAATAAAGCTTTTAGGTGCCATCCAATCCTTCTGTTTATTATCATTATTGAGTCCTTTATCTAAACAAGGGTTCTCACTGAGATAGAGACCTGCATACAACAGGTTGCGCATAGACACAGACACATAAAACAAATAATCACAGACACACTGATGCATGATACCTCAACAAATTAGACTTTAAAATGTTCCAGCGAATGAGAGGAAGAGGCAAGGTTAAGTTATCCTGTGATCTGACATCCTAACTACTATATTTAAATGTAATCAGAGAGCCGAGGCAATTAAGCAAATTTTGCAGTAGGGCGTTATAAATAAACATCATGGAGTGCTGCTCCTCTCTGCTTTTTAAGGACGTTCATCCCACGTCATTGCATGTATGTCCTCACAAGTTTTGTCATTTGAGCTGCATTTGCAGTTTATCCGTTGCTCCTTTTAAAGAGTTCATTCCCCGGCAGTGTTGAGAGTAGTGAAATGCCACAGATTTCAAGGTATTATTGGCTACTTGTTAACCCCCTTTCAGACCCCATTAAATTCATTATCCGGCCGCTTCACGAAAAAGCAACATCCCGTCCCCTCTGTGGCTGTAGCAGCAAATCTGTCAGGCTAGCTTGTTGAATCCAGTCCCAGTGCCAGTAGTGGTAGTGGTAGTGATATTGGAGTTGAAAGGACAATCTGTGGTCTGGGCTATTTTCAGAGTGGCCCTGTATTGGTTTTCTGCTCACTGAGCAGATCTGTGGGGATAGAGTGTGAAAGCTGCTGCATGTTAATTTGCCGGTCATGCCTGGCTGGATTTGGCTGAGGTTGTTAATTACAGGAGCCCAGCAAACCACCTGATCACTCACTGTTTCTCCCAGTGAAGGCACACACACACACACACACACACACACAGCTATTCCTCTGACTCCAGCTGAAGCTCAAGCTTTGTCCCCGCTCCTCTGGTGCATACCACATTCCCGATTCCTCCCAGAAGAGTCGCTCATTGATAGCAGCGGTGTTGGAAATCTCTCACTAGCCCGACTGTACTCAGGAGTGTTTGCCTGGCGAGGTGGGGAGGTGGTGGTGTGTGTGGGGGGGGGGTTCCCACTGATTCCCAGAGGAGATGTTTCATTTTTTTTGCTTGTGCCCTGTTGGAAGGTCAGAGACTCACCCGTGGACCAGAGTTGTGAGGACTAGTGGTCCACGAGGAGCTTCTGGTGGAACTTAATCACCTGAATAGAACTGGCGACCCCTCAAGTGGGTGTTATTTGTTTGCTCCCCTCAACTGGTGTAAACAACCTCATTGTCCACCCGTTGGTGAGCTGCATGGGAACAACACAGCGGCACGTGCGAGTGTTGTCAGTGATAACAGTCCGCCGCGTTGGTTTGGCGGCCTCAGGTAACTCTCTCTAAAGAAGCCTTGGCCTCCTCTTGAGCTGAAATGAAATCTGGTGTCATTACACCTGGCTTCTCTCCTCCTCCGTCGACGTCCTCTAGATGCTGCTGAAGTTAGGGTCAGGGGAAAGCGAGGCTGCTGTGAGAGGGAACCGCAAGGTGAAGCACCGGAGGAAACAATGGACACAACACTGGAAGGGCTCTCGAGAAGGTCTTCGGTGCTCCTGAAGGAATGGCTGAGATCACTCGACTTCTGATTCGCCCCTTTTGTGAGACACTCAGCTCAGACTTGTGAATAACTTCAGCCTCTTATCACACTATGTGGCCATGATATCCACTCTTCAGGGAGCTTGTCCGACTGCCGTTTGCCATTACCGCCATAATAAGGAGTCTTCCACTGGTTCTATTAACCTAGGGGGCCATTTTATAAGGCTACAGACACTAAAGCTGGTTGAAGAAATAAAGCACTAAAACATCCACTTGTTTCTGTGCTGCAACAGATATGCATTATTATCTTTATAGTGTTTTAAATGAAAACGGAGAGCCTGGGAATTATCATGGATTAATGGAGCTTTTAATACTGATTTGCATTTATGGACTCGTGAATCTGTACAAATCAATTTAGCAATTATGCCGGAGTCCAAAAAAACAAAAACAACCATAATTATGAGGCAATCATCCGGCACTTGAAGCAGTTTTTGTTTTTTGATTCGGGGTTAAAAGAAACATTGCCATTATTAAGGCATTTGTCAGTGATACTTAATGCTTCAGAACGGCTGTCTGTTGCTGGGGTCAGACAACACTGCAGAGCCATTAACAGGTCTTTGTCTGGTGCTATTATTTTAACAGCCCCAGTCATTACGTCCCCGCCATCCAGCATCTTAGCTCTGTCGCTTAGCGCCGTCTGAGGAGCTGCTTGAGGACGAGGCTCGAAAGGAGGAGCCAGCATTGAAGCGCAGAATCAGATGTTTAACACTTAAACGGTATTGTCGAGGAGATTGCATGGAGAGAAAACCATTTTAGAGACTTAAATTCACGTTGAAGAGCAGTGTCACTCACTTTCCTTCCCCAAATTCTCTAGAAAGTCCCACGCCGTGCCGGCTGATATAGCTGTCTGTGATAAGCCAGTAATATCAGACTGCCAGTGTTAGTCAAGCTCCATTTGAGACACGGAATCTGGGTTGGCCTGTTGAAAAAGGCTGCCTTTTTCTCCTTTGACTGCACAAAATTAGTTGGATGGAAAACATACCCGTTACATGATGAGTAAGCCTTGTTAAAGAGAGAGTTTTTGCTCAGGTCTCAGATGGTATATGATATCCAGACCTTGTCGTTATACCAAAGACCAAACCGACACAAAAGTCAAGATTCATTCTTGTCATTGTACAAGAACAAACAACAAATTTAGGTGCAACCAAGGCTGCATCACTGGAATATATAAAAATATTTGAAAAAAGGTAAATTGATATATACACAAGTATATGCATAAATCAAAAAATATTAAGACATGTATTTAGCCATATGCTCATTGTGTTTGCCTAAGAAATAAAGTCCATAATGTTATTGCTCCTCAATGTATTGTAATCTGTCCTGTTTTGGCACCCATGACTGTAACTCAGTTAAAGCTTTGAGAGTCTACACATTGAATGTTATGATGAAAATGAAAAAGATTGACCATGGAAGGAAACAAGGTGTTGTCCTCAAAGACGCTACGAGCTTCCTGCTTTACTTGGCATGTTTATTAATCTCGACACGTTGGAATAATCCAGGTGGTTACATTTCACCACAGGTAAGAAGAGGAACTGTATTTTTCGTATCTGGGTGAGGCCTTTTAAGCTCAGTTATTCCACCAGCCTGAAAAGGCATTTCTTGCTCCCGTGTAAAGGTAGCATGTGTCTGGCTCCCTCTAAGCTGGTAGCAGCGTGAAGATAAGCTTTTGGCAGTATAAAGGAGTCCTGTGATGCAATTCCTGGGTCATTAGAATTGCAAACTACTCTATAATTAAAAAAAAAAAAAAAAGAAAGTTCGGTACTATTTTTAGACGCCAGGTATTAAATGATTCTGCTACACGTTTTCTGTCCAGAATGGCAGGTTATAGATGAGCTTTTACCAAGAAGCCTATTGGGACACATGATCTCCTAATAACGTCCATTAAACCCCCCGAATGTCTTCATTTTCCCGAACTTCTTACAAAGCTTTGGCAATGTTCTCCGTCCTGTTTTTCCCTCCTCTCCGTCAGCGGCCTTCCAGTCATGTGTTCCGGCGCTTCCTTAAAACCCAAATTTCAGATATTATATAAATCACATGGTGCTGAATGAAAGGCTTTTTTCTTTGAGCCCCTCGCACGCTGCAGCGCTGCAGATAGCACAACACCAGTGCTCTGTGCTCGGCGGCGGAGCGTCTCTGCGGGATTTTAAACGGCACATAAGAAACCAGTTTGTCTAGTTGCGCCATTTACCTGCCCTGCCTCTTTATAATAGCCAAACTTAGCCCAGGGCCGGCGGTTCACCGGGACGCCACGTGCTATCGAGATTTCATCTCCAAGTGCTCGCACACTTAATGTTGCCTCTCTGAATCCCCGGGCTCAGGCTAATCTGTTATGTGTTTTCACGTTCGGAGTCAAAGGGAAATCAACTCTTATCTCTGGCTTACAGTCTTAGTGGGCACTGAGCTGCCAGGTTGGCAAACTTGGCGAAAAAAGCGTGTGATGAATAGAGTAAAATGTTGAACTTGGAATTAGGAAAAACATCTAGACACCGGTTTGTTTGTTTATTTTTTTCCACGGTGCCTCATCTCTATTTGATTGACCCAGCGGCGCAATTTGTCGTGTAACGTAACCCATGATTTATATCCAGAAGGGGAGATAAAATAAGGAAACAAAGAGATTACAACTTTAACACTTGAGTCAAAAGCGTCATCGATTTTGTTCCGCTTCTGGAAAGGCTGTGCTCAGGAGGAATGATTAGACAGGCAGGGATCTCTCACCCGTCTGTGTTGATAAAGGTAAGGATTTCAGACCTACCTGCCGAGGATGAGTGGAAGTTGCCAGTTTAACAGCTCCTCAGTGCTAAGCTGCCGAGATAAGCCACTCTCTAATGTGCGAGCTCAGACCGGGATAAGGTCAGGCTTTGCCAGTTCTACCATGACTCCTTCACACTGTGCTCTGCACAGACCCACAGGCCCCAATCTGTCACACAGCTAGACACTGACTGCAAGTTGAGAGGCATTCATGCGGCGTTTGGCACAGTGGCACCGTAATGAAATTATGTGCACAGAGAGTGTTTTGATTTGCAGGGAAAGCTCTTAATATAATGATTGCATTTCTTTGACTGGTTCAACGCAGACACCGTGAGTTTGAAACACTTGGTCCCGAGCAATATGACACTCTGTTGCATTTACACCGAGTTCTTTAGCGAGCCGGGTGGGATTTTAAGTTTCTCTTCAAAGGTTTAGTTATTCCTGTAACCATGCCTAATAGGAATTTAAACTCCGAGACCTGCACGCCTCGCCCCACTTCTTGCACTCGACAGTTTGTTAATCATTCTCTGTGAATAAATATTTAAGTGGTGATGATATATAGCATCACCAGTCTGGTTATTACGGCTTGCTCCTGACTAGCTAAAACTGGCCTGCCCGCTGTAGCCTTGTGCTTTCCTGCAGACTGAAAGCTCTGGACCAATCCTGCACAAGTTTCTCTCTTCAAAACCGATAAGCAAGTAACTGATTGTCTTCAAATACGATAAGGCCAGCCCGGTCCTGAGATATGATTAACATCTTAATACGGGCAAAGCTGGAAGCACATTCAACAGAATAAGAAGCAGCTGTATCTTATCAGGGCCCCTGATGGGGCTCATATATTCTGCTAGTAAGTCTGTAAAATCATGTGACGGACTTGCTTTCCTCAGCTGTTTGCGGCAGGTTTATGACTAAACTCTTGTCACGATGGTCAAATATCAACCTCATCACCCAGTTGGTGGCCACATAGCGTCTGACCTGCTTCTGTTTTGCATACAATAGAGCACTTTAACATTTAAGTGCACATTGAAGCACTTACAATACAACACTTCTTTGAAAAAAATACTGATTTACTACTGTTAAATGTCAAAGAGACCCTGTTTTGTTTGAAAAATTATTATTTTTTAAGCTGCTCTGCCTCTTTTCAGTCTCCCAGTCGCCCAAAATTCCCCAAAGAAATCCTTTCTAATCTTTCAAATGATCTTGTGCGGTCTCTTTAATTTTCTCTACTTTGTTTGACAACCATTCAGGAATGGAAGGACCATTTTCTGGTGCTTCCCTCTGTGGATACACATTAGCTACCACCCCCTTATGTCTTCCTCTATGTGTTGGTGCCCCCCAGGCATCCCTCTGCCGGTGCTCTTAAAGAGTCCTCTGTGTCTGATTTGTGCACGCTGCCAAGGAATCATCAGTCTTTTCTGTCTCCTTGTCTGTTTCCTGGCAAGAATCGAGTGCACCTGCAGTGTTAGCCAGCCTGGGCCTAATGCAAATGAGAGTATATCTGATCAAAGGCCTGATTAAAGTGCTTTTCGTGTATGACATAGCATATAAATGATCCCGCTTCAGATGATGTATAAACCACCTGCATATCAGAAGTCGCCCTGGGGGTTAAACACAATTTGACACAACCTCTGAGCATTAAATGACTCGTCGCATGTGCCGCGTGCTGATGAAGTTTGAACAGGGAACTGTGGGCACATAGCCAGACGTTTGGTTTTGACTGTGTCAATATACCATAGGCTCGGGCTGACTACATGACCTTCACCCGCTCGGCCAACAAACCCCATGTGCGCACGGCGGTGAGCACTCTCTCAGTGCTTGCTGGGCAAATCTAGTCCTAACAGCAGAAACGCAAGCAACAGAAAGCAATGCTAATTATTCAGTGGGAGCTTATGGTGCTTTGTCCACCAGATGGATGGTGTCCTTTCCATGGTTGCCCTCTGTGAAGTTGCTGTGCTCCTGTGGCATGCCACGGGCTTACGTAACTCTGTGTGTCCCTTCAATCCACCCGTCCACCCCTGGCCTTATAAGACACAGGGAGACCTCCAGTGACGTAATGATATATGAAATATGCATTTATCCAGACAGAGGTCGGAAAATAACGGCATAATCTTTGCACTGACATTTGGATGGGATATTTTTCTTTTTATTAAAACATTTTAAGGAGATCCAGTGTTTTTCTGCCCTCTAAAGTATAACATTCCAGCGTTGGCTCTGGCAGCATGCTCTTATTTTCCAGCTGGTCCTCTCACATGGGGATGGATCATCTGCACTTTCCTGACCATTAACAGGAAACATGACAATGGAGAATCGCATTGTCCAACCCAACCTACCATGGCTGGTCTGTTAGGCATGTGCTTATGCATCCTGCTAGAGACAATGGCAGTAGCAATGGCACTGGCAACACGATACACTCGCCATACTGTAAAGACAACTCTAATCAATTGTGCTAGCATATAAATTAAGTGCTAAACACTTGACATAAAGAGTCTATAGAATGACACTAGCATATAAGCTATGAGAAACGGTTGCCATAAAAATAACTCCAACCAATGCTGCTAGCATATAAGCTATGTTCAACAGTTGCTATAAAGAAAACTCTTATAAATGGCACTAGCATATAAACTATGCTCAACAGTTGCCATAAAGACAACTCTAATAAATGGCACTAGCATATAAGCTATGCTAAACAGTTGCCATAAAGACAACTCTAATAAATGGCACTAGCATATAAGCTTTTCTAAACAGTTGATATCAAGACAACTTTAATAAATGGCTCTAGCATATAAGCTATGCTAAACATTTGCTATAAAGACAACTCTAATAAATGGCACTAGCATATAAGCTATGCTCAACAGTTGCCATAAAGACAAGTCTAATAAATAGCACTAGCATATAAGCTATGCTAAACAGTTGCCATAAAGACAAGTCTAATAAATAGCACTAGCATATAAGCTATGCTCAACAGTTGCCATAAAGACAAGTCTAATAAATAGCACTAGCATATAAGCTATGCTAAACATTTGCCATAAAGACAAGTCTAATAAATAGCACAAGCATATAAGCTATGCTAAACATTTGCCATAAAGACAACTCTAATAAATGGCACTAGCATATAAGCCATGCTAAACAGTTGCTATAAAGTTGACTTTATCTAATGGCACTAGCAATTAAGCTAAGCTATGAAGACAACTCAACAAAAAGCTAAACATAGCAAAAAGTAGAGGAGAGTAGCTCAACTGCAACTTTTTAGTAAAATGAGGTAGCATTATTTTGCTGTGACACTGGTAGCAGTATATACAGTAAGAGGGTATGATTGAAACTCCTAAGACATGCCTCCAATTTTGTTTACTGTTCTGAAATGTAAAAAAAAATTACCCACTCATTTTGTCTGTTAGCAGCAAAGCAGAGCGACCTTTTTCTGGAATACAAACAGCTGTTTCTGTTCTGCAGAAACTGTTCTGTTCGGTTTCTATTCTGTTCTGACTACTTGGCTTCAGACGCAGAATCACCAGAATGTCATTTTTTTGAGCTTGGCTGGGTTTTATTCGTTTTGCGCAAGACGAGCCATCATGTGCAACAGTGCTGGCATTAACTTTGAGTTTCTTCAAAGAGCGAGCCTCTGAACACTAGACAGCTCTCCGTTTGTGTTGCTACTGCCACCAGGGTCAGTGCACAAAAGTCTCCCTCCCACCATCCCAAACCTGGATGCTCACAGCTGTTCCTCTGCGAGCACGGTTTCCTCTTCTGTGACAGGAGAGGTCTGCAGACAGACAAGTGTCAGTTGGAGGACACAGTTATCCTGTCGCCTTCAGAGGATACAGTGTCATCCCCTGCATTCCCAGAGCCTGGAGAACAGGTTCCGTCTCTCTCTGCCGGCACACACTGTTACCTGAGAAGTCACTGAGTCCCATTGAGTGAACTGAGTCTCTTTGGATATTATGGTTCACAACAACTGTGTAACTTTGTCTCGTCAGCCAGACATTTCCCTTAAGATAAGAAAGATCTAAACCAGAGAGTAGAAAAACAACGACTAAAAGTCCTTGCCCTTAGCCTGTACTTGATCCAGTGTAAAGTGGGTGTGTCTCTCTCTTGCTGTCTCTGGGTTTTTAGTGTGTGTGTGTGTGTGAGTGTGTGTGCGCGTGCGCGCGCCTTTGTCAGTCTGACTGTGTGCATGCTAGAGCTGTAATGACATTAGGAACTGTCAGAATAGACAGTTACTCTGGGGAGAGTCACAGGGAGCGGCGCTGTCCTGCGGACCTTTGTCAGGGTAGCGTTTGTGTAAGTCCAAGAAAAACAGTGCATCCCTAGCACGACTGGAAACAGTCCGACCAAGTCGTTGACTCTGTGCGGGTTGTTATTTCTCATAAGCCTGTCCTTGTGCACCTTCCCTCAGGTAAAGCACTGCCTGCAGTTCGTTTTGTTTGGTACACACAGCAGTGCATTCGAGGACTTCATAGTGCCCTTGCTGAAATGCAGTTCAACGTTTTACACAATTTTTCTTTCATTTTAAAGACCAGCTAATCGATCAATCAAGAAAAGATTCGACAAACCGCAGGAATAGCTGTTTTCTGTAGTCCCGCTGCCTGACAGGAACGTGTCCTGCAGCTTGAGTTGCCGGGGCTCACTGGACAATTTGTCTTTGTTTCATGTACGTTTTTGCCCTCCTCTCAGACCCTCTGCCTCCACCTGTCATGCTCCGGCGGCCGGTGAGGGCTATCTGAGCAGATGGAGAGCAGTGAGTGTCGAAAGGCCGGGCGGCTCGAGACGATTGCCCTTTGACATGCCGCATGACATGTCAAACTGGCCCCCTGCCAGTCTGCCTCTCACACACCCCGACATTATTCAAATTGGCCTCGCAAAAATGACTGCACTGGCGTTCTCCGCGCTGACAAATGTTTGATGTTAAAAACTGATATTAGAGAGGCAGATTAAAGAACTGGGCCGGTGATTCAACACAGGTCCAGGCTGCCGCGAGCAGGAATACGTCTCAGACGCTGGGGTTTTTTTGTTGTTTTTTTTTTTTTTCATAAAACAAAGTCTGTGTTTTGTCAGAGCCGGCGTTAAATAAGTCTCTCTTTTTTTTTTTTCATCTTTGAGACGTGTTTGTCTGGATACAAGCGCCCGTCCATTTTCCACAGTTCAGTGCACATCTCAAGTATAATGGCTCCTGGGAATTTCAGGCAGGGGCTGTTGTTTTGACAGCAGAGCAGCTTATTATTCAAGCTCCTGAAGACGAGGCAGCCAGGTTGGCTTCTCCTCTGCCCGCGTAGAGATAAAAACCAAGGAAACCGACGGCAGGAAGAAACCACTGCATTCAGTGCCCCTGTTACCAGGCGTGAACGTTCAGATAAAGGTGCGAGCCCACAGACGAGGTGACTTGGCCGGCATGCACAGCCTCTCTGGTGGCTGTGAGACCTAACTGCGTGGACAGCGACTACCTCTACCATGCAGGTTGTCACAGCGCCAGTGTGAGTGAAGTCCCTCAATGGTCCCACATTGGGGAAATTCGAGGCACTGGGATGGGACGCCTTGGGGTGCCTTGCTCCACAAAAAGCTAAGAAGGTTAAAAAGAAAGGATACAAAGGGCAGTCACAATATATACTCCTATATATACATGTGTCTTCGTTACCTTTTAGTTTCAGGCCAAATTGAGTCATGTGACATAATTCCAGCACTCCCTGGGAGCTCCTGGGAGCCGTCCAGTTTGCCATGTGTTCGGGGCAAAATTGCAACAGAAGGTGAACCTTAATTGCTGTTACTGTGCCAAGGCTCCTCCTGGCCTATATCTGATTATTCCGACAAAAAAGGACTATCTCGTTACCAGCATCGTACAGGCACGGCGAATGATGTCAGCTCATCACACGAGGAGTTTGGGGGTTTTTATTGGGAGCAATCTGTGTTTATGACTCCTCGCATGTAGCATCTTTCTTGCCTCATTAGCGGCCGCAGCCTGAGGTTGTGCTGCCATGAGTCCTACCCGGCCTGGCCCGGATCCAGAGGAGCGATAATTCCCATACTTAAGCAGGATTAGATGTGCAACTCCCCCGTGACAGAAACCTCCTTTAGGAAAAGTATGAATTGCCACAGAGTTGTGCTCCGACTCGTCATGCAAGTACAGTAAATCCTGGCAATGTCGGACACTCCTCTTGTCAATGCTAATTCACATGGAGCAGTGTGCATCGATTGTTTCATGCTATACACCCTGCTCTCTGTGAATGTAACGCAGAGACCCTAACGGCTTTGTTCCCTGATGAAGTCCAGACACCGCTCATACGCATGAGGCACATTGCCTGTGACAGACGTTCTCACTTAGTGGGAGCGCTCCATTTGTTTTAGGGCTGTGCCGTGATAGAGCCCTGCAAAAAAAAAAAAAGAAAAAGAGAAGAACTCTTCTTTTTTTCATCAATATTGATACCAGATGGGCTTGATCATATCTGTATTATCAATCAAAACATAGAGCGGAGCAGCAACAGCTACAAAGCATCTACTTCCCATGTATTGGAAGCAGTACAGCTACTTGTGTGCTGTGTATGAATGGAAAAAAAATGGGAAAAAAACATCTCCACTGTAGTCATATATGGCATGGACCGCCTCATCATCCATCCATTCAGGGATTGTGAAATGAACGGACTTGGGAGCTCAACATGTTTCCCCAACGTGTCCAGAAAGCCTGCCTGTCGTCACTCGGCTGATGATTGCAGGTGAGAGGTTTGCAGCATTTACGTTGGCCGAGGAAGTGAGGCAATTTGCCTTGATGTGAAACAGATCTGCAAAATGGGAAACGAGTGGACGGTCGGCTGCGGAACAAAAGACGCACAAGAATGATCAGAACTGAAGATTAACTGTGTTCTCGTTTTCTGAAGCACTGTTTTACGTCCTCGCCCTCTCTCTCTCCCACAGATATCATTGACAAGAGTGAACTGAAGCCGTTCTTCGAGAGCAACTGTTCTCAGATCTATTTTATCTTCTATGAAAATTTCATTACACTGGAATGCAACTTAAAACAAAAAGGTGAGTTTGCCGTCGTGTCCTTCTTGCCGAGCTGCGCATTACAAATTGACCGTGTCGGACGGCCGGTCAATGATTAACCCTCTCGGGGCGCTCGGTGGTGTCTTTAAGTGGCTTATTTTCCTCTGGACCACATTTACGGCGCAATCAGTGCACAGCCATTGCCCGTAAGCGATTTGGGGATCTAGTATAACTGCGTTATAAAGTATTGGGGGGGGGGGGGGGGGGGGGTTAATGCCCACTGGGAGTGTGCTTTCGTGGTAACGCAGGCTCCTTGGAGCAAGCGTTCACCAAATGGCCTGTGTTATGGCTCCATTATTGATGAGGCTAATGCAGTGCAGCTCCTGGTTATGTGTCTAAAAAAACCTCTCCTTGTCTTTCAGGGAACAAATCTCAAAGGGAGGAGCTGGACTCCATCCTCTTTATTTTTGAAGTAAGTCATCCGTCCGTCTCCGCCGGCCATGCCGCCTCTGCCTGTTTACCGCTGAACTCTGCAGCGGGACCCGCAGTTTCCATGGTGCCGGGCTGCATCCCCAAGCCGCCTCTCCCGCTTGTCTTCAAAGTTTGCCTTTTTAATATCCGAGAAATCAGACTGAGATAAAAAGCCAGCGCTCTGCCGTTCCCCCCCCCCCCCCCCCGGCTGGTTGTGGCGGAGCTTCCGGGCCCTTTCTGGTTTTTTAAGACCTTGTAGGTGTGCATGCAAATCAGAGGAGGCCAGCCTGGTGTTTGTGTCAGCAACGCACTGTTGACTGCGTGGCCCCTCCCCCCCCTCCGTTTTCCTTTTTTTTTTTTTTTGTCTGAGCACTCTTATGTTGCACACGCAGGTTAAAGTCCCTTACCTTGTTTTCCCACCTGACTGCAGAGGCGGCTCCGGTTTCCAATACAAACAGACGGCTCTCCAGTTACATTTGCTCAGGGCAGGGCTGCGAGCGTGGCAGCGGATCAGAAAACCGGGGGCCAGCCTGTTTGTCCCTCTTTGTACAGTATGCCATGTCCTAGTTCTCCCTGCCCACCTGGGAGCTCGGAGCAGGAGCGAGGGTGTCCTTGGGAGTGAGTCGGGAGCTCCAGGCGTGTTTTTTTTTCCCCAATTCCCTGGTTTTTCCACAGACACCGATCCTGCCACGGATTCTTGCTAGTTTCACTCAATATTCACTTTAAGGTGACATCCCTTAGTTGGAACTTGGACTCGGAGTCGCTAACTTTTCCCCTCCATATCCACCCCACCCCTGCCTGTCCCGTCGGACGTCCTAGCAGAGCCAGTCATCTAACCTGTGAATAAAGCCTGGCCTCATGCCTCCTACATATTTATGGGGCCATCTTTTCAGAAAGGGCCGACGCTGAAAGCTGCTTAACCCTCATTTGTCCCCTTTTAGCCCCCGCTCGCGACAACGTGTGCTTTTACCCGTGCGCTGAGCAGATAAGCCCGCTCTGAGTGGTGTGTACAGGACAGATACAGGCCCGCTTTGATCCTGGGCTCTGCGCCGCTCTCCCGACTCTTTCTGTTTTAACGCCGTGTTAGATCGAGCACGTCGGATCATACGCGGCCATGAATATATCAATGGCCCCCTTTGTGCTCGTAAACATGCAGCACTAACATACATCGTCACGTTATCCCAGAGGTTATGTCATGCAACGCAGGGACATGACAAACGCTGCAAGAGATTAACACAACATTTTGAGGCAAAGTGGATCGTTCGTCATCATTATCTTTGCTGCGACGGGCACAGTCATGCAGGGCCTCTGCCGTGTGGCTTTTTTTTGTTGTTTGTTTTTCCCCCCACAAATGCAATTTCCTCGGGCACAATAGTAGTGTTCGTGCACGTGTGTTATTTGTTTCTGACACTGGAGTCGAGCAGCTTCAGACTCCAGCCTTTGTCCAAAAAGCCTCAGAGCAGAGAGAGAGAGAGAGAGAGGAGGCCGTGAGGACAAAAGCCATTTTGTGCTCTGTGACACACTCTCCTGCTGTACGACAGGTTCAAAACAACGCAGCTCGGCAACGATTATTCTGCGTTTCCCCGGTAATCCACAGTCGCGTCCTCACGTCGGAAATAGCCAGTCTCCATCACCTCCCAGTGCCTCCTTGCATCCAGACCTGGCTGACCTATACAGTACATCTCATATATATGTGTGTGTGTGTGTGTGTGTTTGCTTTGGGCTGGCTCTGTGGGGATTACTCTGCTGTCATGATGAGGTATGTGACCCCTTTTTTCGCGGGTTGCTGTGGGGGGAGTGTGATCCCTGATGCTAAGAATGTTTGAGTAATGGATATCTGGAGGGGGTAATCTTTTGTCCCTCCCCGCTGAACTCCGCCGGAGCACCCCACCCCCACCCACGCCGCCACCAGCAGCCAGCCAGCCAGCGCCGGTCCCCTCCAGGATCCCTTTGTGTCTGCTGCCACAAAGGCATTTGGCACCGGCAGCTCGCGACATCGGAGGAAAAAAAGAAAATCTGAAAAAAAAAAAAACATTAACCGACGTGAGATGAGAGATCCGATCTCTGCGAGAACGCCACGGGGTGACTCAAGGCTGCCTCACAGAAATCCAAAAGCGTCAGCGTCGCCACTGTGCACCTGTCAGACGTTTCACAGGTGCGCGGATGTGTCTCGCAGTGATCGCAGAAAGGCCTCCGTTAGGCTCGCGTTACCTGAGCGTCCCAGACACGCCCATAAGTCTAAGCTTTAGTCACGTCACGGGGTCAGGTGACGTGACAGGCGCCTGGTGGAGCCGCCCGGAACAGGCCGGCGAGGAGCGGGCGAACCCGTGGCTCCGTCTGTTCTGATGAGCGATCGGCTGACGTGTTCGGCGCCGTCGCATGGGTGACGCGTCGGCAGAGGCGTACGGCAGAGCGGCGTCCCGCTCCGACAGAGCCCGGGGGGAGGCATGTGACCTCGATGTGTGGAATGACACGGCACAGCCCGCCGGGAAATGCGTGCTGGGGGGGGGGGGCTCGGCTCGCGCGGTCCCAGACGTTAGCACCGAGCTCCGTTTTTGAGCTCCCCCCTCGGAGGCGTCGTTTGTGATTTGTCGCTAATCCATAAAAAAAAAAAAACAGACAGAGGACAGAGATTTTTCTTTGACAGTTGCCGTTCTGTCGAATCACAACGGCAAGTAGGTATGTTTGTGAGACACCGTATTTGAGTCGCTGTCCAATCGCCTCTGCCGGCACCTCAGCAGAGGCACTCGAAGGCTTTACCCCGAAGTGGACCGGGATGAGAGCGTCCTCTGGACGGTCCGTGTGTTTTTCCACCGCCACCAGCCCAGGCTGAGCATGGCGGCTGGTGAGCGGCTCCAGTTTGTTTACGCTCCCGTATGACTGCAGCTGACCCCCGGGCCGTCTGGAAGCCGCTCCGGTCCTGGTGCCAGGGAGGTTGTGGGACAGGTTAAGGGACAGCCGAGGGGACCAACAAAACTCAGAGGGGAAGCGTGCGCGTATCTACTTTCTCTCCAGGATGTGACCTCACCGTGACCTGCAGTCTGACATCCGGACCTGACTCAGCACTCTGAAATCCCCAGTCATCCTCATCGCTAGATTTGAGCTGCCAAGCCGCCTTATATGGAGAGCTGTTTGTTATCACCTTCTGTTTGATGGACAGAGGTTAATCAGGTTAAATCCAAAAAGCCGTCCAAATCGTAGGGTTCTCAGGAGAGGACCAAATCTAACTACCAGATACCAAAGCGGTGGAAGGAGAAATAAGATCCCTAAAATCAACATATTACTTATTCATTCCAGACAGGCTCAATTGCACTAATGCCTGGAACTGTTCGGTGAAGGGGCAAGGGTTGTGGACTATTATTATCTACCTGCTGTAACTCGAAGGAGACATTGGCCGCTATTGAAATGCACCATTTAAGCGCCGCATACGTAAACGGTCAGTCATTAGTAAGTAGGTCATTAATCACATGCCGTCCCTGCGGCCCTGCTGTGGCCATCCATCCAGAGCCCTGCTCTGTCTGCCGGAACCACGTCGTGTTCCTCTTGAAGCACATCCCTGGTTAAGTGACTCAAACTCTGCCCTGCGTGTTGGCTGCTGAAAAATCAACCGGGCCGCTCATTTAGCTAAGTGATTTCCGCCCCTGTCCTCTCCGCGCAGTCCTGGTTGTGACTGACAGGACGGTAGCAGGGGGTTATTGGTGAACGCATAAACGCGTAAGAAACAGCCTCGGGGCTCCGCATGGAAGAGACCGGGTGGATGAATCCGTACCTGCGCACGTGCATTGAACGCATTCATTAATTAGCACAAACATTTAGCGAATTTGCGGTTTATATTCCCTCTAATGCCTATGGATCACGGACATGTAACTCGGACTGTCCCTTTGTCCTAAAGCCGAGTTCACGTAACGATGAAAGCGATATAAGGATGATCTCAGAGGAAGTGCACTGCAGCACTGCAGGAGAGCCGGGCGTTCGCTTGCGCTCTACCGCCACCCACTGGCCGCGGAGGGGAACGACAACATCGCCTTTTGTTTTCGTCCAGGCTTGTGTTAGTAGGTCAATTATTCACGAACAAAAGGACAAAATGACTTTGGCGTCACACTCGACGTTTTGATGCATTATTATTTTGTCCCTTTTTTTGGGACTGTTTTTGAACCCACAATTAATGAGCTCGAGCAAATACATTTGCCTGGTATGTAAATATGCAGTCTGGGTTGCACTTCAAACAAAGCAGGTTTGTAACACGGGCACACGCTCCACGAGGACTGCCAGACAGTCTCCCTCCCTTTGCTCCCCGCAGTCCTTCCACCCACTCGCATTTCAATACAGACAAGTTTGTTTTTGGGCAAGTTTAGTGATGTCATTGACACACTTCCGTTTCTTGTCCCTCTGTGGTTATTCCATCATCTTCACGCGGTCTAATCCTCCCCAGATCGTGTCAGAAACCTGAGCAGTATGTAAATGACCACGTATCTCCCACCATCGAAAAGCCCTTGTAGAGCAAACTCGGGGAGAAGTGTATTCTGTGTCATGTTCGGGCCCTGCGACTGGAAACCTAAGCGCGGATCATGTAAATGTGTTAAGGCTGCTGTTGTACGGCAGTAATGCCCCCATCTTTATGCTGGAGTACGGCTGCAGATTAGAGTAACTCCCCCAGCCCCTCAGTCCGGCGGACTCGGCATTCGCCTCATATCAGCCAGTAAATTCCTCATTGTTGCGGCCGCCATTCCAGCTCCGCGGGGAGTCTTTCTGAGCTCGCTTCTCCATCTCATTCCCACTCTCCCGTTCCGGGTGCTCTGCGAGGAGGGAGAACGACAGTGTTATTGTGTCTGCCCGCGCACGCACACACACACACACACACACACACACACACACACACACACACACACACACACACACACACACGGGGGAGGCTTAAGCAAGGCCACCCCGCTGCGTTACCGCATAGCATAATGTGTCTGCTGCCCCAAGGAGACGGGAGTGAAGGAGGCCGGCACGCAGCCCGAGCAGTGATGGAGTAATCCCAGGCGGGATCAATAGCAAGGTGCAGCCGCACGTCCGAGCGCGCATACCATCACGTCTGAGGATCAGAGGAGAAGTTGAGCAGCGCCGATAGTCATCCAGCACCACCACCACCCCCACCCCCCCTCCTTAAGTGATGTATGTCTTTCAGTGTCTCCGCTGTCACTGATAATGACAGGGATTTAGTCTCTGAGGACGAGGAGGGAAAGTCGGAGATGGAGCGCGGCAGGGGAAGATGGAAGTTGTTGACAAACTGAGATGGGAGTTGAGCTCTGGACCAGCGCAGCCTCTCCGCATAATGTGACGTAGTGCTGGGAAGAGACTTGTTATGATTACAGACCAGCTTTCAAACACATGATACGGGAGAACTATTCATAATTTGTCATTCAGTTAAATTCTTGGTTTTAGTAAGTCTGAAATTTCTTCTCTTTTTTTAGCCTCATCAATATGCTGGATACCACTCTGTCTGGACTTGTGCGAGGGCCTGAGGATGCTTTGTGCTGCTCCTCATCCCCTTGATAAGACTTTCTTTTTTTTTCTTATAGTCCGAGTGGCTGCTTGGTCGAGTGGGCCAGAGCTGCATGCATAAAGCAGTAAAGGACAGACTTGACCTCTCCATTGCAATCATGAAGTCTTATTGGGTCAGCGATTAGGATTTGATGAGAAGCGAGCCATTGGGAGCATCACTTTGCACTATTAACAAGCGCTCTGTGTGTGCGTGCGTGGGTGTGTGCACACACTCACACATCTGCTGACCCCCACCCTCCTCCCCCATCTGTATTTTCATCTCTCCAGAGGGACCCAGTTAACCCGTGGCTGCATTCAGGAATAATGATAGGCTGCTGAAAGGTTAGGGCGCTCTAATTGAGTTGTAAAGCGGTCGCGGGGAGGTGATGACATTTCTCAGTGCTGTCCTGTGTCACCGGGATCTGCAGACCTGCCGCTGGCCCCGGTGGAGGGGAAAGGGCAAAGGCACCGCATTCCTCGAGTGTGAGATGCTTTCTGGACAAAGGCGTACAAAAACAGTCTCTCGACAGTGTTTTCCTCATGCTTTTGTTTTTGGATAGGGCACAAAAAATCTAGCATTTCAAACTGTGTTTCAGGACGCACAGAAAGCCATTTTAGCAGTGAAATTAAGTCATTTTATTAAATGAATGAGCTAGTCCAATACCTGGAGCAAACCCAGGTTTGACCATTAAACTACTGCGTTGCCTCTACTCATTCAATACTCTATTCTTAGCCATTTGTGAAGGGTTGGCAACCTGTCTAGGGTGTCCTCCTGTCATGCTGAGCACAACCATACGCAGATGATGATGCTGCTTGAATATCTCCTCACTCACAACCTTTTTTTTCCCCCTCCCATCAGAAAATTCTACAACATCTGCCTGAGAAGATCTACAACCGATGGCAGTTTCACAGTATAGGTATGTATCTAACAATCTCCTCCATATGACAAACTGAGGCGTTGTCTCCCTGTTGCACCGCACAGGTAGCTTGTATGCTGTGTGTGCGTGTGAGTGTGTGTGTGTGTGTGTGTGTGGGACGAAAAAAAAATGTCACCACAGCCATGCCTAAGCCTCCCATAATGAAGAGAAAATAATTAGTCTTAGAAGGGGATGTAAATGGGAAATGCAAATGAGCACTTCATTTGAAATGCAAATAAGTAATTGAATTATGCTGGCATGTCTTCACTCCCACCCACACACACACACACACGCGCGCTCACGAGCAAAATCCTTGCAAGAAGCGATAACCTCAATTATAACTGTTGTTTGTGAGCCGCTGGCGGCAGCAGCAGCCTGGGTCTAGATCAACGCCGCAGATTTGGTCCACCACCCCCCTCCTCCCCCTCTCGGGCTCGTTATTCCAAATACCGAGCCTCGTCCGGGCCGGGACGCCCCACACAAATTCACCTTTCTGCCCGTCAGCGGACCACAAATCCTCCCAGGTTGACGGTCTGCCTCCTGGCCCTTCCCTTTGAGTTTCCTGTGGCTCCGTTTCCTGTGCACCCCTGCTTCAATGGCCTCAGCGGCCGGACGGCTCGCCGCCATACCTGAGCTCTCACTGAACTCCCCAGACGCCCTCCCCCGACTCTGCGCTCAGTCCCACACCCCCGGCGGTATATCTGGAATGAATTTGGCACTCTCCCGGCACAAATTCTTTGCGGCAGGTGGGCCGGGGTCAGGAGTGGCAGTGACGACTTGTGGCGGTTTTTATCCCTTTACCCACGGATCCCAATCTCACCGACGTTACAAGCGGGCTATTAAAAGCAGAACAAAGCCATCTTTTATCATTAGCACCTTTTATCATTCCGCCGGCTTACTTCAACCCCCCCCCCCCACACACACACACACACACACACACACACACACCTCAAAACTATGAACAGTTTCCATTTCTCCTTTGTGCGTCCGGCATAGAAATACTATCGATTTAACCTGATGAGAGGAAAGCAGCAGAGGAGGACACTCCTGAAAAGAGCTCCGCAAAATATGTCCGGGTCAAAACGCCTCGCTGAGAACCTTCCTGACCGAGGTCTGCGCGCACCTCTGCCCCGCCCCCGCCGCGACAGAACCCTTGTTCCCGAACTCCAAATTCCTATGACCGCGCGGCGACATTTCCTGCCGTTCCTCGGCGAGCTCGTGAAGAGCAGTGCGGGCTGCAGGCTGTCGAGAGGGGCCTTTCCCGCCCGAGCTATTTAGCAATCAGTCTCATTTGATTACAGCGGGAGCAGATTGCCTGCGTGAATGCGCGTCCCCCGTCGACCGATGTTAATTTTCATCAGGGGGGGAAAAAAAAAAAAAAGAAGAAGCGCTGAGAGCCTCGCCACTCTCCCGACGAGCCCGTGGCGACCGTCCATCAAGGTCAATTTGCCTCGGTGGAGATGAGGGGCAGGCCTCCCCGACCCGGTCAGCTTTGTCGTTGTTGTCCCTGTTGAATGTTCGAGTTGCAGACGTCTCTGACAGTCGTGCTTTTTTTCTTCCCAGGTTCTATCCTGAAAAAGCTTCTGCACACTGGAAATTCATTCAAGGTAATGCACGAACGTGAGGAAAAACGGGCACCGTCTGGTGCCCGTTGTGCGAAATCTGAAATGGAGCTGCGAAGACTGATGAGTCTTTTGCGTTTCTCTTCTTCGTTAATGCATGTGTCGATGTGGATCCAAACCTCCTCTCCTCCAGATCCGCTGTGAAGGGATCCGGCTCTTCTTGCTGTGGCTGCAGGCCCTGAGGCACAACTGTGCCGAGGAGCAGTTCCTCATTTTCGCCTGCCTGGTGCCGGGCTTCCCTGCCGTGCTCTCGTCCAGGGGGCCCTGCACCCTGGACACCATCATCTACAACCCCTTCTCCAACCCCGCCGACGGTAAACCATCGCCCAGCCGCACACGTGCAGGGCCGGACGCAGGGAAACGAGCGCTCTAACTGACGCTTTCTGTCCCGGCTGACGCGAGCAGCCAAGGTGGTGCCTGAGGAGATCACCCCGCTGGTTCCGGCCGTGGTGGGGGAGAAGGCTGCAGATGACCAGACCTGTTACATCCTGGAAACCCTGCTGAAGTACATGGTCATCCAGGTAGCTATGTTGACGGGCCTCAGGTCGCTCTAATCAATATGACTCGATCGCTCGATGAAGCTCTCTGAAGCCGGAGAGACATCCCTGTCGGTTTCAGCCCCGTGTGTTGCGCAATCTCCGTCCTGCGCTCGTCTCCTGAAGTTGAAACCGCGTTCGCCCGCCGCCTGTCTGCCGCGGCGGCCTTCGCACCTTTGTGCTGGGAACAATGCGCCCGACCTTGTCTGTCTCTGTGCCGCGTCCCGTCAGGCATCCAGCCTCGAATGGAGGAACAAAGAGAACCAGGACACGGGCTTCAGGTTCCTCTTCAGCCTTTTCAAGAAGTACTACCTGCCACACCTATTCCCCTCCTTCACCAAGCTCACAAACCTCTACAAGCCTTTATTAGGTAAGCCGGCACACGCACCCGCTCCCTCTCGAAAGGGAGTATTTCAGTGAATTTTTGGGTGATTAAAGTTCAGTTCTGTGTTGTCTCTTCCCCACTGGGAATTGTGTGTATGTGTGTTTCTAAAAACTAGCAGATTTGCAACGTTCATCTATGTCCCTGTTGAACTGTTTCATGCTGATAATCTCTTGAGTTCAATTAATAGAGCAAAATACATTAGTGTCGTCTTTACAAAAGGAAAATATGGCAGTAGTAATTTCTTTGCCATTTGCTATGTAGAAAGCTTAGAAGTATGCAGATTTCTTGAATTTTGAAATGAATCCTGTAATAGTAATGCATTACGGAGGTGACATGTTTCAGTTAGTAGCTTTTGGGCCTGAACGACCAGATTTAGATTCAGCTGGGAAGCGCTGACCAGCCCAGTTGAATCCAGCTCCTCTCCTTTTTGTCCACTCTCCCGCTCCGTCCGCCAGACCTCCCCCACCACAGACCCAAGCCCCTGTACGTGCCGGTGACGCGCAACAACGAGAGCACCTTCTGCACCAGGGACCAGTACCTGGCGCCCCCGCGTGGCCTTCATCACCTGGCTCGTCACCTTCTTCCTGGAGAAGAAGTACGTCAGCAGCGCTGCGGCGGCGCAGGGCGCCAAGAACGGCACCGAGGTCATTCCCAAACTCATCCAGGTGAGGATCCGGGACCCGGGCGCTACTGAACACCCGCCCCCCCTCGAGCACATAGTCCCACACCAGTGGGGTCAAAAAAGTATCCTCATTTGTTACTCAAGTAGAAGCATAGATACTAGGGTTCAGAAATACCTCTGCAGAAGGAGCAACTGAAGTGTACTGTGAATGTGTACTGGTTTCTAAAGGAAAGAAAAGCCTATAGTACACCATATGTGTGTGTGTGTGTGTGCATGTAAGTATATTTTTATGTATGTATGTATGTATGTATGTATGTATGTATATATATATATATATATATATATATATATATATATATATGTATACATGTAAGATATAACCACATATGTGTACTACGGACCATTAACATGTGTTTCAGGACGCATATAATGACTAGTTGCCTTATAAGTATTGTAATGGTGTAAAACTTCATACCTCAAAAGCATATTATCAATAGCCTTTATTGATGATTAATCAAAAAACAAGTTAGAAACAAGTACA